>MU228364.1:348156-364551 GCA_018584345.1 Thuja plicata | reverse complement strand
GTATCACCTCTTTTCTTATTCTAAGCTTTAGGTTTTAAAGTTTATTTTCTGCATCTTCTTCCCTTTTCCCTCAGGTTTTCATTAAGTTTTAGAGTTATCACCGAAAGATTCAATAGGAGCCGGCCTAAAATCCGGAGGTTTTATTTCATTATCCAAGTCTCACGTAGTGAAATAACTCCCATGTTAAGTAAGGATTGCTGAACTCTTTCAGTTCGGTTAAGGGTGCAAATCCTGAAACTTAACATCTCCATAGCACACTTTTCTTTCACCCCCACTATATTCAGTGCATTGGATCGGGTTCTACAACAGTACAACCCCAAATGAATAGGAAATTGAATACCCGCCTTCCCCCTTTCATTGCATCTTTTGTTAACTTCAAATATTTGCCGACACAACTCAATGACAATAAATTTATCATCAATATCTCTAAGCAAATTCAAGGAAAATTTGTCAAAGCCGCCTACTCAGAGGTAAGTAAATGTGGGAAATTCCAGGAAATAGTTGCAATACTGCTTAATTGGGGAAGCTACTTCAAGAGATTATCCTTTCTTCGTGCCCTTGCAACTCTCTAACAAGGTGCATTGTATATACATAATTAACTCTTATGCAGTTAGCATAAATTTTCCTCAGATGTAAACTAGGGTAGTGGTCATAAATCTAGATGTTATCATCAAAATATTCAACAACCTCCTGGCCAATATTGAGCATAAGCCAGGGCATATAACATATAAGAGGACATATAGAAATTCTTGTTCCATTCAAACCTAGTGATCATATTATGCAGTCGATCACTAATCAAACTAGCGTAGTCAAGGTAGGAAGTTCTAGCACATATTACCTAGACAAAGCAAACCATCCATTCTTTCCAAATTGAAAGCATCTTCATTCCCCTTCAGCCTGTGCAACAATACAATCATATCCGCAATTTCTCTTTTCAAGAATGACTTGTGAATTGTTTGGGGCAGCTTGGATTGCCCTTTCCTTGGTGGTGTAAAACATTCCTTAGTAATTATATTTTTATACACCCCTTTGTTGACGTTAAATTCACACTAAGATAGAACAAAGTCCCAGTGAGCATACTCTGCTCTGTTAGGGAGCCAAAGAAATGTTGAATTGTGGCATGATCAAGAGTAACCAAGACCTTATTATCATGAGTTTTGATTTACCTGGTGTTTGAGTCATATCTGTGTATGCATTCCAGTACCAAATCTATCCATTGAACAGCTAAAGGGAATGATGTCGCTTTAAGTAACCCATTGCCCACTAATTTTTGGGTAATTGGGTGGTGATTTGGGTCATTTACCCTTTGCCAGAACTCATCTAGGTTCATTTAACCAAGCTTAGTATCGCCCACCTCCAACATTGTGCATTCCAAAATGTTAAAATGATTACACCCCAAAATATTTATATTTACCGATTCCCGTTGATTTTTCTCCGATTAAAATCAACACAATCCAAATTCTAAACCAAAATACTTTTTATCTTCTAACAATTCTCAATTGGAATCAAAATTGAGCTCAAATTATGGACTTCCCAGCTGACTAGCTTACCTCTTGGTGATGATGCGATTGGCGTAGGAAATTCTTGTGCCCTGGCTTCTCTTCCTCTCCATTTTTGATATCGCAAATCGGAAATAAAGAGCTTAGGGGAATTAAAAAGGAAGGAATTGTAGTTAATGCTTGAGCATTCAATGTCGTACTTGTTACCTTACTGCGCCATTAATGTTTGGCTCCACCCTGCTTATGTTACCCAAGTCACTCTTTCAAAAACTTCCAGTTGCTCTATAAGGTTCTGCTTCATGTTTTGGAACTCACTATTGATAACTATGTGCAAACTTTCTACTTATAGTCCCCTTCGTGTCTTAGAAAAGAATGGTTCATTATAAGATGTACCGTTGAGCACCTTCAGTTCTTGAACTTGCCATTGGATTGAAAATATTCCATAAGAAGTTCTTAATAATCTCTGTCGGGTTCCACTTTTTCTTCTAGAACTATCTCTTCATAACATGGCACTTGATTCTTTGTATCACGGTTCCATTTTCAATTGCGAGCCTCGACAAAGGTTCGAGAACTAATGTCAGACTCCATTTTCAAATTGGACTTGGACACCAGGTAAAGACTTGAGGAACAAAAACTAAAGTTCAACCTTACAGTTAAAACTTAGTACAACGTAGGATGTCGAAGACTAGGCTAGGAAGTGGTACTTTGAACAAGACTGACAAGATACGAAAGACACAAAGAAATGAAAACTTGACTACCTAGTTCCAAATGGGTTGTCAAACTCGGACGGATATTTTGGAAGTCGACTCAAATTCCAACAATTAAAAGAATGAATCAAATGATTTTTGGTGGGCTTACAAAATGATAAGGAAAGCCTGAATTTTGATGGAGGGGCAAAATTTGGGTAACACTTTCGATCCTCTATTCCAAATTTGATAGGTCATATTTTCACTATGTAGCAACTAAGGAAGATAGTGTCTGACAAACACCTCGCAAACATTTGGGAACTGCCCGATCACCCGACACCATGTTGACTTGTCCTCATTCCATGACTTACAACAACAAGACACAGGTCCAACATCCATCATATGATCTTATAGAAATCGTTTGATCACTTGTTGCCGATATTAATGTGTCATCTTTCCTTGCTTTTGTAACTAGGGGAGAAGCAGCCCACACATGTCATGCAATCATGGGGACACTGTCCAATTGTTAAGAATTCATCACGACCATTTATAAATGATCCAAGCAAGATATAGAACCTTCAACTCAGGAAATATATTGTCTTCGTACATCCAATCAAGTTGGTAATTATAGGTGAATGGATACTACCCAATCAATGAAAAAATAAAAGAAAAGTGCTCATGCCCAAAATTGAGATCTATGGTTTTAGAGATATGGCAATTATACAAATCCTAGTTAGGCTAGAGAGCTTGAGAAAATGTATCTAGGGTCAAAATTGTCCAATCCAACTAATCTTAACTCAAAAATATTTATGCAATACCATGCCCAACATTTTTATACCATTGTACTACGAATGTGATACAAGAGCAATCTGTTGTAATGATCAAAATGAATTCATGACAACTTTGTAACTTTTCAGGATAACATTTGACAACTTTTGCAACTACTTTGCAAACAAGAATCTCTCCCTATGATGAACAATACATCAATGATTACCAACAATCTTCCTTTAGCTTTGCATCTTGATACCAATAATAGACTTGACATTAGTGACAACACCTATTGCCAACAATTACCCCTTTGTCATTGATAACAACAGTATTTGAAGCAACTTACTCTAAACAACAACAAAGAAGTTTTGGCTTGAGTTCTCTTACTCATTGTTCTCCCTTTTTGTCTTGTAAATGTATATCTCTCTCTATTTTTACTTCTACTTGCACTACTCTTCCCATTTGTTGTATATTTCTCCCTTTTTTGTATCTCTCTACCTTTGGCATCAATGATAAAGGGTGGACTTAAACTCTTGCTTCTAGGTATGTAAAATGAGACTTTGACATTCTCCCCATATACCAATGCTCTGTGTATACAATTCAGAGGGAGGAAGAAGGGGCTACCACTCCTAACTTCTTCTTGGGAGCTCAAATGTTTCCTTGGGAAAAGGTTTCATAAATACGTTTGCAATTTAATCCTTTGTAGCCACATACTCCAAACCGACCTCTTGATCAGTAACTTTCTCCCTTACAAAGTGATACTCAATTGATATGTGCTTGGTTTTTTAATGCAACACAATATTCTTTGAATTATTGATTGCACAGGTGTTGTAACGAAGAATGGGGATAGGATCATCATACACCACCCTGATATCCTTCAAGATTTGCTTCATCTATAGTACTTGAGTGCAACATGATACAACTACACTATATTATTGTTAGAATTTAGGTGTCATCAACCTTGTAAATTCTTTAATTAATTGTTTCTTAATGTCATCTATAATTTACCCATAAGAGGTTAACACATTTAACCAACGGTGGTAGGAAGAACTTATGTAAAGACGTAGTTACAATTATTGTTTGTCCTATAGGAAAAGGACAAAATAACTATGCATCTCATTTGGAATCTCCTATTTTGAGGTGCTTAAGCACTTGTCAAGAGTTGCAAGTGCATGTATGACATTTATGACGGACATTATGGGTCCCTATGACAAACATTTGTGCCAAAAACTTCTGTATTGGTCTAGGGGTGCCCAAATTAGCTAGATGTGATATGACATTTGCAAGAAGCATCTATGAGAGATTATATTGGGAGGCTTGAAAGAGATTTTCTAGGTAGTTTTACTAGCTACTGTTTGGTGATACCACGATGTTATTCGTCCTTGCAAGTTTCTCTAATATGGGGCATTGAGCTAGAGTTATTCATTCAACCTTATTCAGTGTGCAAGGTAAATATGTTCTGCTGAATTTTACAAGGGTTTAGAGAGAAGTGTATTGTTGTTATAATCTTCATTGGATTAGAAAAAATCCTGCCTCTCTTTCTATTGTGGAGTTTTTCCCCTAAATGGTTTCTCCATGTAAATATGGTGTTTCATGTGTAATAGTTTTCTTCTTCTTTCTTTGATTCTCCAATCACTTTATTAAGGGTTAATCTTTAGTTTTAGATTTGCAATAAATTTTACTTTAAGTTCATATTGCAAACTTTCTTCATCTTATTTTACAATATTTGGTACTAAAGCTAATGGTTTTGTTGATGAATGGATGTTTTTCTCTTAAAGTGTTGAAGTTTTTTTTGCTGAAGTGGGAGCTTTTTCTATATGGACGTTTTGCGTATTTGTAAAAGGTTGTATGTCATGGCCTCCACCGTTCATCGGGATATTGAGAAGTTTAATGACACTGGTTATGAGACGTGGAATTTGAAAGTTGAAGATCTCCTTGAAGAGAAATATTAGCGGTTACCAATTGCAATAGATAAGAAACTAGATGATTCTACTTTATCAGATGATGCATGAGTAAAGTTAGACAAGAAGGCACGAGGAACCATATTTTTTTTAGTTGTGTCTCATTGACTTCGCCCTCTTGAATGTCTCTATAGAATGTTGTATACAAGCTTTGGAGGAAACTAAGTGAAATATATCAAGCTAGGAGTTCGTCTAATAAGCTATATATGAAAAGACATTTGTATTCTTGAAATTGAGGGATAGTGATTCTATGGCTAAATATTCGAATGCTTTTAATTTGACTATAAGTTAGATTGTATCAATAGATGTTAGTATTGAATATGAAGATAAATGTTTTTCCCTACTTTTCTCTTTTCCTGATTCTTGGGAAAATCTAATTACCATCGCAAGTAGTATTGTTAAAGAATCAAAGATGGACAACATATTCATATACCTCTTTTAGAAGAGATGAGGAGAAATACCATGAATGTTGATCCCCAAGATGTCATGCATGTTCGAGGAAGGTCCAAGGAGAGAGGAACCAAAGGGGATGAAAAGAAGGATAAGTCAAAAGGACGTTCTAAGATCCTCAGAAAGAGCAGAGTCAAGTGTTGGGACTATGGAAAAAGATGATACATGTAGCAGTGTTGGAATAAGAATTAAATCATTTATGCTTCCATGGCTTAGTCCTCAGATGATGACACTAATTCCAAAACTTTTTTTTGTTTTATTTCAGCTAACTCTATTAGTAATGATGTTTGGCTTGTTGATTCGAGTGCCTCCTACCATATGACTTCTCACAAGGAGTGGTTTTCTTCATGCAAGGAATATGATAGAGAAGTTTTTCTTTTTCATAACACCTCAGTGAAGATTGTAAGGAAAATGTAAAGTTGTATTTCAGTGATGGGAGGATTGTTTCCATTCATAATGTTTTACATATTCCAAATCTTGTGAAAAGTTTACTTTTAGTTTCTAAGTTGATTGATTATAGAATGCATGTCACATTTGATTAGTCCAGTTGCAAGTTGCTAAGGGGGGTTTGGTGATTGCCAAGGGATCTTAGGCATAGGCCTTTTTTAAGCAATATGCTTCCACTCTTTGTAAGTCTACTATTGTAACTAGGATTAAAAATGCATCTTTGTTGCTGTACCATGGATTGGGTCACATTGGTGAAAAGGGTCTTAATACCATTCTAGATAAGAAACTAGTTGACGATATTTTTTATTCTTTTGTTAGTAAGAGTAATTTGTGTGTGCATTGTGTGTTTGGTAAATAAAATAGATCTTCATTACCTAAAGGAGTTAATAAGGTTAAGATACCTTTAGAGATTAGGCATTTAGATGTATATGGTCCGGTAAATGTTTATTCTATATTTTTAGTTTGTTGTCATTTCTATTAGCACATTTATAGGATCTTGTTGAAGTCAATTGAGTCTATATATTTGTATTTTCCATCCTCTATTTTTCTTATATATCTCTGTTTTTAATAATATTGACAATGTGAGAACTATGACTTAACAAGCTATGTCGAGTTGTTCTTGGTTTCTTTCTCTGGCCTGGCCATTTTCCGTTGGAATAGAAGCACATATATA
Organism: Thuja plicata; assembly: GCA_018584345.1. NCBI lineage: Eukaryota > Viridiplantae > Streptophyta > Pinopsida > Cupressales > Cupressaceae > Thuja > Thuja plicata. The sequence goes on along the minus strand of MU228364.1, from coordinate 358,067 downwards.
TTTCCACTTAAAGTAGAGCATGCTTGTATCTATTTTTCTCTTGTATATTTTTCCTGTTACTTACATTTATATAATCCAATTGTTGCAGCACATAAATTCAGCCAGCGAAGTTAGAGCATTGCCATATCTTTAAGGTCCAATAAATCTTTTTAAAACAGGTGAACATGTGCTTCACATATGACAGGAACATAGATGCTTGCCTTCTCAACTGCGTGCAACTAACCAGGTCAATAGATATTAAGTAGGAAATTTGAATATTATGATTCCACATAAAGATAAAAATATATGTATATTTTATACTCCAACGAGTAGTATATTAACTGTCAATTTTAGAAAAAATATTGATAATAAACTTAAATAGAATAGTGTCATTCATTTAAAGAATATGATGGAAGGTAAAAGTGATTCTATCTGAGTTAAGTTCATATAAGAGACAATATAACATGGAAGTAGAACATGAAATTCACTCTCGGCTTTTCTTTGAGAAGTTCAAGAAATCGATACTTAAAATGAAACGGAAATATAGGATCTGTTCAGTTGCATTTCTAACACAAAATCAACCAAACGATTTTCCCAGAGCTGCACATACAATTCCATTATTCATCACTAATACGAACTACTTGTTTGCCAAGATTTTTACCATGAAACAGACCCACCAAAGCTGCTGGTGCATTTTCAAGTCCTTCATCAATATCTTCAATGTAAATTATCTTCCTTTCTTTGATATAATTTATCACAGTCTCGAGAAACTGAGGGTACAAGTGCGCGAAATCAGACTGAAGAAAGCCTTCCAACCTTATGCGTTTGGGGATAACCATATTTATGTTATGTATGGCTTGTGCATTTTGAAAACTATTTTGTGAGATAACACCACAAACAGCAATACGACCACGGACTTTCATATTTATAAGTGCTGCATCAAGCATGCTACCTCCCACATTATCAAAATAGATGTCAATTCCTTCTGGAAAATACCTGATGACAAGAACAAAGATAAAATTTAACAATTAGCTTGATAGTCTCCAAAGAATTCAGTTGATGAAAATATTGTAGCTATGGAAAATGTTACCAATGCAGGTGTGGAGAACTATGACACCAACAAAAAGAATCATGTAAGGACAATTTAGAATCACCGGCTGGACTGTGTTTGAATTTTGGGAATGCCAAAATATATCTATAGGCCAAAGAAACTGAGGTTACACCACAAAAGATGACTAAAATAACATACAGATGACTCTGGATGTCCCAATCAGTGTCTGTGGGTGTGAAGTTTGCACCTTTAGCATTACAGTGAAACTTGGAGTAGAACTCAAAAACATTAAAAAATCTTTAAGACTCAAAATTTCGAAGTCAAACAAAATTTATCTTGTGTGGTCTAAAGAACAAAGTTCATTCCTACCATAGTTTTTTTTTTTTTTGAAAGATGTCTTAGCCTTGCGCCTAATGTTAAATACATGAATACAATTTTTAAACTATAAAGCACAAAAACTCAATTTCTAGGCTATGGATTTTGTTTTTGGGAAAAACAAAAATTTTAGGCTTAGAAAATGGACTCTCACGGGCTTTTGGATCAAAAGTTATAACCTTCAGAAGTTTTGCTTCCTATTTTGGAAACATAAAAAATGTTCAAGACATAAAAAAAGAGCTACAAGGAGTTACACTAGTTGACGAACTTATGGTGAGTTACTAACAATCATAAAGCATCTTTCAATGGAGATAATGAATCTAAAATGGAATGCCCAATTTGGCAATGGTTTATGATGTGGTTATGATAGGTGGAAGGAATGTACCAATTTATTCTTGTGAACTCGTCTTGGGAACTGGATGCTATTTTCTAACTAGGTATTCGGGTACCAATTTTTGGGTGGCTTTAGTAAATGGTTTTGTAATTACCATTTGATGGTTTTGTGTGTCATTTCCCCTTATTAGAAGGTGCTTAAGTTGGAAGTGCTGGATAGTGAGTTCATAGGTAATGTTATTTTGCAAGAATTACTCTAGAATTTTGGTTAGTGATGCTCCTATAAAGGCTTACTCTGCAAGTGTATTGTAATTCATGTTTAGATTATTGTATAATATATTGGGTTGCTTTGGAATGTGAGGTTTTTCTCTCAAAAGAGTCTTCTTCACGTACAACTATGTTTTGGTATGGTTTTGTTGATGTTTTATATTTGTTTCTTTTTTTTTAATTATAAAGATCATGAAATTCGCATAATACTCTCCTTTAAGATTAGTTTAGGGAGATTTTCTAGATACCTTGCTTCCTTTCAATTGGTATTACAGCCTGATCAACTCAAATTCTAAGTGTTGGGTAGAGATTTTTTTGAACTAATCTTCATTTGAGTGGAATTTGTTATAGAAGGGTTTGATCTTATTACAATAAAAGATGGCAAGCCCATCTAGAATAAAACTTGAGTTCTCAAGCACAAACTTTGAGCTTTGGAAGCTTAAGATGGAGGATATGCTTGTGGATAGAGATTTATGTGCGTATCAGAATCCAAACCTGTTGCCATGTTACAAGAAGACTAGAACAAAATGGACAAAGAAAGTTTTTAATTTAGATAAGTAGGAGAAGGGCCCCCAACCCTTACAGATCAACACATGAGAGTCAAAAAAAACAACCAAGAGGCTTGGAAATCAAGCCAACAAACAAAACATACAAGATAACCATACGCACAATAGAAAATATGAAGTAAACCAGTTTAGCAAAGTTCAAAAATAGCATAGGAAACAACAATAACCAAAAAAGACTAAACATAATCATAAACACAGAAGACCCTAATAAATTGAGCCCCAATCTTCGGCAAGTTTCTCCAAAGTCGCTTCTAGCTAGTAGCAGTCACAGTCTTCTTGTCATTCCTCTGGTTCGCCATTTTGTTCTTCTACGCATTCTTCTTTGCTCTTCTCTCCACTTTCGCTCAAGCTATAACCAGCCCTATCACAATCTTGCACATGATGGTACTATTGATCCTAACCAATTGCTCCATGGCCCTCTCCAATGCAACAATTTTGTCTCCATTCTCATGCAGCCCATACATCCCAGGGGATTTTCCGGGTTTTCAATCCTTATAAAAAGGTCTTCAAGCTCTGCAGAGAAAACCTTCCAATTCCGCTCTTTACTTGTCAGCCCTTTGTCTCCGTGTTATTCTTCCTCTTCTTCAACATAGTTTTCGAAAATGTAAAACCCTTCTAGAAATTTTCCTGAGTATTATAAAGCAGGGATCGGGACAAAGACTCCTCAGAGGTTATGTCAAGCGGTTCCTCCAATGTTTCTTAACTCTCCTCTTCATTAGAGGTGTGTTCCTCAGATTGCTCTTCTTTCTCTTCCTCGGCATTTTTTACCAAATGACGAGGCAATCTTCGCAACAGCTGTAATCATAGCCAATCGCTTAGATCTCCTTTCCCTTGAGGAAGTCGTAATATCTTCCTTGGCATTCTCCTTGTCTAATATGTTTAAAGCCAGTGAGGGGTGGTGAGGATCCACCAAGCTGCTTTCTAGTTTGATTTTCACAACTTTTCCCTTGTCCAAATTTCTTTTTTTTTGTTACTACCAAGGGAGCTTAACACAACTTTGCCTTAGTTGTGAAGGTTTGGCAGGGACTTGTTAGGACCCAAATCAACAGTCAAGTGAGGGGAATCTTGTCCTAGGCACAACTTTTACTTTTTAGGAGTAAGCAGGGGTTTTTTAGCTTTGGACGAGGAGGGCGTATCATCCGCAAAAGCAATTATTTTTTTACTTTCCTCAATGTGGGGAGGGTTAGGGTTTTGGCAAGAGGCCAATATATTCTGAGGAGGCATAGGGTTCAACAAAGTAGTATCCAAGCAGAAAATATAAATTGCATACATTAAACCCTGGTGAAGTGGAGGGTAAGATCCCTCAGTGGCACATTTTTGCATTGAAGAAAATAAAAAGTAAGGGAAACTAGCGGGCTAGTTGTGCCTAAGAAAAAAGATAGCCATGAACAATTGCAAACCTACCTTCAAGGGTGAAATATTTGATCAGGGGGTAGCTCACAACTCCCCATGACACTGGCAAGACTTCCCTGCTGAATCCATTTTGATGTCGTTCAATTCATTCTCCCTTTTCTTGGAACAATTTGATTGTTGGTTAATAGATTGGTCTTCAACAAAAATTCTTAAATCCAGACTCTATAACCCAATTGAGACCAAAACAATTAAACAACAGTTGGGCAAATCGATTTTATTTAGAAGGTACAGCTCACTCCTTTTGATAAAATTTTGATTTTTTTTTTAAATTAAGAATATTTAGGTGTACTTTTCACCAGAAAGTAGTAAAGGAACTAACAATTGTTCATTATTACGAGACAGTTGCGATATAAAAAGAACTCCCACAGAATGGTAATTTGGAGATTATCTTCACAAAAGCTTGAACATATTTTTTGAATAAAGCATTCATTTAAAGATAAATGTCTCTATATCAAATACACCTCAGAATGTGACCAACAATCGAACTTCTAATAACAATAAAAACACCCACATAAACATTCGCACTACAAAAAGTATTACGTTCAATGACTGAAATTAAAGTTCCAAATCAGATATGAGTATTAAACCAGAGATACACAAAGATATCTATGTGAATTTAGTAACTGATATCAATAACGCTTTCAAATTGATCTGCAAAATTAAAATTGATTCACACTCATGTTTCAAAGAACAAGGGGGATCCTAAAATTGGCGATCCCTTCCCTTATCAAAAAATTCAAATATTTCAAGTCTTTGTTGTAACCGTCCATCAGTTACATAAAACCGGTTCTTTATAAGAACCATTACCCGAAAATTAATAAATTTTTTCAGAGCAAATGAAAAAGATGATAAACAAGTGGCATTACAAACTATAGAAATAAAGATGAAGAGTTGCGGTGCCACATTTGTATTCTCTGGCTGGGCAGACCACTGTTTGGCATGTTGATCTTTATAATCCTGCAATGCTTTGATGACAGCTGCAACCTTACTATCACTGTGAATGATTACAACTGCTTCTCAGAGCCCAGAAATGAATGTTATATGATGGTTGACACACCAACTTAGGAATTCATCTATCCTTGCCAACTCATCATGTTAGTCATCTCCAAAGGCTTTCGGGTCAGTCAACCAGTCGATGTTGCTCTAGAATGCTGTTTTGAGCTCATCGGCCAAAGCAATGCCTGAGTTGTCCTTCCTCTTTAATTGACAGCCAATGCCTTTAAATTCTTGGAGAACTTGAGCAATCATCTTGTTGGTTTCCTTGAGTAAATTATTTTGCTCCATAATATTTTTCTGTCAACACTCACATTTCCATTGCAGATTATGAATCCATAAGTTGCAAGGTGTATTTTGTGAAGGGACAATACCCATTAATGGAAGCCACATCGATATCCATACTAATAGTTTCCTTCAATAAAGCTATAGTTTCCTTATGTGTGGTCTCTTCCATCTTAGCGGGAGTGATTTCTGAAGATACATTGTTCCTTGCCACTATCAACTCATTGTAGGATGTTCTTAAATTATCTATGAAAGAGAGACTCCTGCTCCTCAACTTCTTAATCCAGCTCTGTGCAACACGGCCAAAATGGTTGTCCGCCTGCAATTGGGCTAAGTTGCTAACAACTCCCAATTTCCATCTCATATGGGATCCATGACAACTTCTGGAGGGAAGGAGGTTTGTGAAGAAAGCGGATTTAACAGATTCCTCATAATCTCTGACAGTGCCTCTACAAAACCTTTTAAACTCTCCTTGTCCCATTTTTTCTACTTCTTTTCTACCCTATCCCTTACTCTATTGACTAAAATTGGCAATTTTGGGATCCCCCTAGTTCTTTGAAACATGAGTGTGAATTGATTTTAATTTTGCAGATCAATTTCAAAGTTCTATTGATATCAATTTCTAATTCCTGTAGATATCTTTGTGTATCTCTGGTTTAATACTCATTTGATTTGGAACTTCAATTTCAGTCATTGAACATGATAGTCTTTTTAGTGTGACTGTATATATGAGTGTTTTTACGGTTATTAGAAGTTGGATCATTGGTCACATTCTGAGGTGTATCTGAGACAGAGACATTTATCTTTTGGATGATTGCTTTATTCAGAAACATGTTCAAGTGTTTGTGAAGATAATCTCGAAATTAACATTCTGTGGGAGTTCTTTTTATATCGCAGGTGTCTCAAGGTGATAAATAGTTGTTAGTTCTTTACTACTTTATGGTGAAAAGTATACCTAAAATCTTTTTCAATTCAAAAGAAATAAAAAAAATTATCAATAGGAGGGAGCTGTACCTTCAAAATAAAATTCAGAGGGAAATCAATCATTGATTTGCCCAACTGTTGTTTAATTGTTTTGGTCTCGACTGGGTTATAGAGTCTGGATTTAAGAATTTTTGTCGAAGACCAATTTATTAACCAACATTGATGTAATCCTCATAGTCATGTTTCTAGATTAAGCGAGCAACCTTTTCTCTCTCATAGATCAAGCCAGTAAATTGAGCAATTAGCTCCTCTGTGGCCTATGGACAATAAAAGTTAAAGGACTCATTAGACTCTATTTTACTGATTCAGTGTTGTTGGATTTACATGAAGAGACCATTGCAACACTCATTTTGAAGAAATTAACAGATTTGTATCAAGCTAGTAACAAACTTTTTCTAAGAAAAAAAAGTTGCATACCCTTAGTATGAAGGATGGTGGCTTGAATGTGTTTAACATGGCTGTTACCCAATTACACTTCATTGAGGAAAAAATGGAGTGTAGCATGCATTTGTTGTGTTTTTTGCCAGATTCATGCAACCATCTTGTATTGGCTATTGGGAGCAATACCACCAAGTTGACAATGGATGAGTTGGTGGAATCATTGCTTTCCCAAGAGATGCAACGAATGACTTTCAAATATGCCAAGGAAGCTCTAGCTATTCATGTAAAAAAAAAAGAAAATGGCAAACATAAGGACAAGAAACAAGACAAGTCTAGATCTATGTCTTCTGGTAAGTCCAAGGCAAAATGTTGAAACTATAAGAAGACTGCCTACTATAGAAGAGACTGTAGGAGGAAAAGACATAGAAAATCAGAGATTTTGATGATGAATCTAGGAAATCCTCTTAGGATGATAGCGATGCCTTTGCCACAACCTTGGCTACACATGCGTTAGAAGATGTATAGCTGATTAACTCCGGTGCATCTTTTCACAGGCCTATAATAACCACCCTGGTTCAAACCATTTTTTGCAATTGTTTCACAGTTTTACTAAGAAAATATTTTATCGAACAGTTGATGGGATAGCTGGATAATTGAAAATATATACACTTCCACGATGATATGATGAATTTTCCAAAAGACAAATGGAATGCTTGCCAATGTTTGGCAAGAATGAAGATACTGATCAATATTCATCAACTAATATTCCTTTATCAAATGAATTCCAATTAAAATGTGCAAAAAGAAAGATTTATTTAAGAATTTATGAGCAGCTACAGCAAACTAAATATGACAGGAATGATCCACGGAGCTTTGGAAATCATAGAAATAATATTTTATTACTTAGCTGACCTCATGGTAGCTTCCCACAATCCAAATAACAATCTTCTAAATACCCCTTATGCATTCAACAGCATGTATGGCATACTTAGAGGTTGGTGCGACAGCTTGAGGGGGCGTACAGCAGCTCAAACAATTTTCAATTACCTTTCATTTGTTGCGACCACCTTGTCTGACCATCCAACAAGTTCTGTCGACACTTGTTTGATTGGCATTGGAGGAATGTTGAGGTATATGACTCTTCAAATGCTGTCGCTGCTTATTTCCTTGGGTTTCATGACACGACAAGGCAGCTCAAAGTATGGTAGCGTCCCCTTATTCTTCAACTTTGACCCATCTTAGACCATTACAAAGTTGCACTTTAGTTTTAATGACATTTCAAACCTCCTTGTAGAGTTTCAAACCAATTACTTTGCATTTGGGATGGGTACGGCTGACATGTGTCCTTTTTTTTGCGGACTTGTTTGATCCTCTTCAGAGCTGTAGCTAGCAGGATAGAACTTTCAAAGGCCACGTGAGCTCCTTTGTCTTCTTCACCCTACTGCATTATCAATTGACCCTTTCCTTGATATTTGGAAATAGTTTGGTTCCTTCCAAGAGCTGGAAATTGTATGGCTGGGGAATAATAACTCAGCAAATAAAGATATATATATTTCTTAATCACTCTTTGTACACAGTTTCTCATTTTTTCCTACACTTGCACACACAGCAGAAATAAAATTATCTAATGCCTGTAAAAACCTCTACAAAAGAACCCAACGAAATTGTGAAAATAACAAACCTTCAACACTTGTGAAATATAAATGATTCCACCTACAAATCAGCTAGGGTAGATACCTCAATACCAAAACCAATCTTCGTCTAGGGGTTTCCATCCTAGGGTTTAAAAAGCTAAATAGCTCAAACTCACACAGGGTTTTCACCAAAGATGAATACTCCAGAATGAATGAAAATAAGCCTCTTCAAGCTCTTTTATAACTACTGTGAAGAACTTTAGATGTCAAAAAACTTGCCACAATTTTCCATTTCGATGGTAAAAAGTACCAGTCAAATCAAGTGTTGTAAACTTGTAGACCACAATGATGAAGACTGCAATCTAGAATCTGATGAAGACTAATTCAGATCATAAATCTCCATACTAATGTAATGGTGACAAAATATGATGCAGAGATACAAGAGGGTCTGAAGATGTGCCCATAACACTGAAATAAGGTGAATCGACTCCATAGAAGTTGTCATGAAAGTGGATATGGATGTCCTCAATGGTGTCCTCCAAGTCATCAATATGGGACTCTACAAACAAGGATACAATGTCTGCTAGAAATGTGCCCCAACAAGCTATATTTGGAGGATGATGAAAATCCTGTTGCACCAAACCATTGGAAGTGATCGAAAGAGCATCACTAAACTTGGAAGTAGCAACAATAGACAAAGTTTCCTCAACTGGAGGAGATGAAGTGCCCTCAATAGTGGAAACAAAAATATTTGAGGGAACACTAAATGGCAATTGATCACTCCCTAAGGATGTGTCTGCTCAAGCTGAGGTAGTAGGTGTCTCAATGAAGGGAACATCATGATTGGATGAAGATTCAAGATCTCCAAATAATTGTTGGAGGATAGGCTATAGCCCAAGCAATGAAAGGGCACTCAGTGTGCTCTATGTGATGAAGGTACCTGTTGTGAGGTTTTCACACCATCGCCCCATTGCCAATGGGGACCCCCTCTGTTGCAAGCAGTAGTAGTGGTCATAGGTAGTCTTTGTTGGCGACAGTTTTCAAGCCCCTTGGTCCGGCAAGTGAAGTTCGAGAGTTGGTTTTGGCAATTTTGGCCTATTGGGAAGTCAAGTCTGTTTGGAACATGGGCGAGAGTTGTGCTTAATCTTTCAGGATTATGGGATAGAAACCAAAGGATTTGTGATGAAACAAGTTTAAACCCTCTGAGAATCCTTGTTCCAGCTTCAATTCGATCTTAGAAAGTCGAAATAGATTGTGGGAGGTAGCTTTGCTGAAGGCGCGCTGAATCCTGAAATTTAGCTAAGTCCTGAAATATTCTAAAAACCCCCAAAATCTAGAATCTGCACCTTAACTCCTATAAAGCTGAGACCTATCTCAAACATCCTGGAAGGTATTTATACAAATATAACTTAAAAGTATAAGAAATTAAATTAAAACAGACAATGTTATATTTGTATAAATTCTCTGCCCCTGAACTGAAAATTGGCTAAGTACAAAGTGCAAATTACTGTGTCCAATGACTAGCGGATTCCGCCCACCCCTTGGACAGGCTGTCCAAGGTGCCTCAGTTTTCCGCCCAACCTAGTGGGGAGGGGAACAAGTCTTTAGTTGATAGTTTGAAAGAGCATGTTTGATCAATGACAAGCGAAT
>MU228364.1:308111-332142 GCA_018584345.1 Thuja plicata | reverse complement strand
TATAATTAGATTTGAGTTATAATTTTAGGTAGTTTAGTTTCAATATTTGTATTTTCTTTTCGTCAACTCAAAAAACCCAAAAACAGCATAAAACATTCAAAAACAAACCAAAAACAATCATTACACTTAGGGAAACAAATAGTGATCAGCATAGAGCCTATTTGGGGTTCTTACATTCGATAAGCAACTTCACAAATGAGCTTGTATTTATAACTCCTTGGTCTCCAAAGTTTCCAAAAACCCTCATCAGTTAACTGCTCTTTATAATATAAACTTCCAAAACATTATAATAATAATAAAGTATTATTATTATTATAACATCGCTTTAATATTAATTAATAACATATTGTTATTAACTAATACAAGTAATTATTAAATATGATTCTGATGATGATTCCTGCAACACCTGCCATACTGACTGACCAACATGCTCATCACTGCCCTGCCAAAAATGGCAACTGCCAAATATAGACTTACTATAAATAGTAAGTCCCCAATCCAAGAAACTACATAACTGAATATCGTCTGGAGAATCGACCACTGCCGATACTGCCCTGTCAGAAATAGAAACTGACTAACTGACTTACTAAAAATAGTAAGTCCAAACTTACCAAAAATGGCAAGTCTGCCACTGGGACCCTCAAAACCCTGCATCAGCTCACGAGGGTCGTGATGATGAGCTGACCAAGTCACTGCCACAACTTGCTAAAAATAGGGTCATCATAAAATGAAGCTTAAAAACTGCCAAAGTAGAATGAGATGCACGAATACTTGTGTTTCACAACGTTTTGGGTACAGAAATGGGGATGGGGAGATGGCAAGGGCTGCGTTTCCGGGATGTTTCCTAGAGGACCATAAATAAGGGACGGCAGGGGACAGCCATGTGTGTTACATACATATGTAGATATAGATAGAGATAGAGATAGAGATAGAGATAGATAGAGAAAGAGTGAGAAATATGTCAATAACTGATAACAACAATATTAATATGTAAATAAATCATTAGAGCAGTATTATAATAGCATAATAAATTTCAATAAAGCATTATAACAGCAGTCTCAAACATAAAAAACCATGGTCTATCAATGTCCATAAGTCTCAAACATGTATCCAGAATTCTCAAACATACAAAATACAATAGTATATGAAACTAAGCGTCATTCGGGCTATCAATATCCAAAAAGTCATAACCCTCTGAGTTGCTATTACCCTCTAGAAAAAGTGTATCATCCAATGGTAGCAACTATGGTTAGTGCCAAATGGTAAAAATTTTCAGAGCAAATAAAGTGCATTCACACAAAGAAATAAAATAGTGCATTTTTTTAATTTCAAAACTCAAGAAAGAAACTTTTCAAGCATAGTATTGAGACTCAGACTTGGCATGCCTTAGAAAATTAAACAATTGTAAGTTTTAATGTGTATTTCATTGAATATATTTGGTTCTCATACATTTGAAATCAGATAGTTGTTTCAATTGTCATATATTTATTTCTCGTACATTTGAAATTTGAATACATTGTTTTGATTCTCATATGGAGTTATAGACGCAAACAAAAATTTTAAAAACTTTGTTTTTTTGTTTTTTAAGGTACGAAACATCCCCTGCCATTTGGGAAAGGTACATTCCTTGCTATTTCTACCATTTTTTGCTCATCGGGGATGGAAGGGGGATGTCCCCTTTGTGTCTTTCTGTCCTAGAAACACCAAGGGGACAGGGACAGGGAGTTCGGGGACAGGGGATGCATCCTCATGTAACCTCGAATACTAGTCGCCTTAAATTTATGACTCCACTCCACAAAGAAAAATCATTGTAACCAAAAATTAGATGCAAAAAGTATGGCAGACTCCAAGAAAAACAGCAGGTCAACCTTTCAAATTTGACATAAATTTGCAAAAATTCCTGAAACATTTGCAAATCAAAGCAAATGACTTCTACAGCCAGATTACACAAGTGTTTGCAGATTGTGGCGAATCTCTGCAAATTTACAAACTCTTTTGTGAAAAAGAAGCTAATTTTGACAAATACCCACGAATTGATTATATATACTTGTAAATTTCAGACTAATTCCAAAAAAGTTTCGATACCATTGGAGATTTAGCTAGGAACATTATGCAAAAAGAAACAATAAACAAGAATTGAAACAAATAAAATCTATTGCATTGGAAGAGTGAGTACATTAACAAAGGAGTGGAGGTATATAAAGGACAAATATCCTACCTACCACCTGTTGATGTGAATTTTATGCCACTACAAATGTAGGATAAAACACTTAACATTCCAAAACGAAACACCAAATATCAAATCCTCTCTTGAACAAGGAAGCTCATATGATAAACAATGTATATGGATTGTGTGATCAAATGAGACAACCCCAAGGTTCCTTCTTAATTGTGGACTTTCACTCAGTTGTAATGATGTGATATGTTGGTATCACAAGGGGACTTACATCGTTCAATCAATGGATATCAACTTGACTTTAACTTCTTCCAACCAAACAAAATGCAAAGAAAAAGGGTTTAGGAAACTAATCTAACTCTAAGAATGTAAGACAATGTTGATGATGGGGTGAGCCTCTAACCAGTCCTTGCTTCATCATGTCAACTAGGCATAGGAGAGTGCTATCTTCTAAGGATGTGGATATGATGTTCAAAAATTCAATCATCATCCAAATACCCTATGAAGGCGCAATCTAAATGAATATCCCAAATTGAAGTTAGATGCATGCAATAGGGCCCAAACTAACCTTACGCTGACACTCACAATCAAAAAATGTCAAAAGGTATGGACACTTGTATTACCGTGAATTCACCAACAACAATATCTTTCATTCATCTAATTATTCTTCTACTCAACATGGAATGAAATCCTACTCTAAGCGAGGAAATGTAGAAACCATGCAATACTCCAAAGCAACACAAGTAATCCACCATGAAGACCAACAATGAATTAGCAATTACTTTGATAGCATTATGGTAACAATTTCAACAAAGTCTCTCTCCTCTACTCTAATAAGTTACAAATGAGAAGGCTTCGACCTATTATAGTAGTGCCAAGTGCAATGAGTGGCTCTGATTGATTCAAGATCAAGGGCCAAGATTATGCCAACTAATATCTACAATCATTAAATGCTCATCCAATTACATGAAGGAACCACCCCATGGGCCAATAAGAAAATTACAATGCTTTTGAGAGCCAATGAGAAAATAGATTAGGTAGAGACATAATGTTGACTCCACATGTACACTTGGCATAATTTGATTGGACACTTTAGGACACATGCAGCCGAAATGCTTTGATTGGTTGGAGATGGATAAGCACCACATCAGCATTCTTATCTTGTCCCTCTTTGAGTAAGGAATCTTATCGTGGAAGCTTGAAATTGCATTTGCTTGTACTTGAAGTTTTGATGTCATCTTGATCTCTTCACCTTAAAACCTTCTCATTGAACTAGCTTGTACTGATACCTTGCCTTGATCTTCAACCTCAAACACTTGCATCTTGACTTGTCCTCTCAATGAACCACTTGCAACTTGCTGGTGCATGAAGTCTTCATATTGTACTTTTCCATAGTTCCTCCATGTTCTTGATGTTAATGTTATTGTAGCTATGATCGAATTCCTTCAGGCCGACATACATAACATAAAGGTTGTGATAATATAATTATTGTGATATAATAATTATATTGATAATATAATTATTATATTGTTATATTATAGTTATATTGATTATATAATTATTATTATATTGATAAATTAATAATTATATTTATTGAGATAATAATTATCATAATATAATAATATATAATATAATCAATAGGGCCACATGTGAAGAGTGGTGAACCTTGGTGGAGGGACACCACTAATAAGTATATAGGAAAAGTGAAAACTTCCTCTCTTGGTACATATTGAATATACACTCAGAAAAATAACATGGTATCAGAGCCTTGTTTCCAAGTCTGGTAGCCTCGCATTCAATAACCTCTGATTGGAGTGAGCAACGGATGGTGAGTTGCAAATTCCCCACAGAATGAGTCTTCTCTATGTAGAACGGGTTTGCAGAAATCCATGTGAGCAGCAATATCAGAACCGTGCTTCCAAGGCAACATAATCGGCCTTCAATTATAGTTCCAGTGTGTGCAAACTACTGCTCTAACAGTTCGACCTCCGATTCAAACTAGTTGACAAAGCCTGCGTATGGAGTGGTTCAGGAAATATATATAGTCATTCAGGAAATACATTTCATTTACCACGTAATGAAAGACACCATCTATACCATCTAAGTAATCAGGCCAAAAGGAATTAAGACGGAAACAATATCCATATTATCGGAATTACTCACATCTATTCCTTTTACGATAAAGGACAAAGTCTTGGATACTTCTATTAGTCGACACATTCATTCACATGATAATGAAATCAGAGACTATTGAGCGGTGATATCAACTTGAAGGGAAGGCAATTAGTCAAATGATATTATTAGGATAGCGCAGGAGAAGCATTCATAGGCATGTTTGTTGACCACCTCAATGATTAGTGATGCAATCATGTTAACAGACCTGAGATGAGGGAGTGTTAACAACATATGGAGATCGATAGCCAAGCGATGAACCATCACTGGTATACAAGGGTCTGCAAGAGACTCATGGGCACTTATTATATTAATTAAGACAGCGATTATGGATGGCAGTATGATAATATCGGCGAATGGTGTGATACTACCCGGGCCCAATGAATATTCTAGTGGTCTTGTGTGGGGGATTAAGGATTATTGACAAAAGAACAGAATCTTTCGTGGAAGTGTTTATATCAGTGAAGCATTCGACCAAGCCACAACAATGATACACTTAGATATTGTTTGCAGAGGCAGCGGAATCGTATGATTGGTCTGAGTTAAACCGATAATTAAATCCATTACTATCAATGAGTAGATTAATAGAGAAGGCAGCGGTAAATGACATTATGGGCTATGACAATCTCGACCTATGTCCATGTCAACACCTCCTTATGACAAATAATAACGATGATTTATCTACATGGTAGCAGGTCTCCCAAATAATTAAAGTAATCTGAAATAATAAGGGATCTGCAAAATTCAGCATTTAGCCTTTAGATGATGAGTAGTTTATTATGCAGTGATTGACGGCAAATAAACAGCAATCAAAGTTGAAGCAATCTGATTGTGATCAAAGGACAGTGGCTTGAGAATTGATCACACGATGGGAGCAATCTGTTTTAGACGTATGGTCAGTTTTCAAAAATGATGATCAGGATTTATTTCTTAAAACAGTAACTTCATAGACACAAAGCACCATCAACTTTCTTGAAGACAAGTCTAATTATAATTAAGTCAGCAATTTTTTAATGAATGTGCTCAACTTCCTTGAAGACAAGTTTGACTATTATTAAGTCAGCAATTAAGAATAGCGAACTTGGATTTCTCAACAAGGGGTGCCTCTTCACCTATTAATGATTCACAGCAATTAATGAAATAGAAGATATTAAGAGGATAATGAACAGATTAAAGAAAATGATATGAAAAGGTGTGATTTGTGTTCTCCAATAAGTGTGATTCATTGTGAAAAGGCACGACATTGATATGAAAACATTATGAAATCATTCGTTCAAGTAAGAGCGGCAATGCGGTGAAATGTAAATAGAAGGGATTGAGTGAAGTATACAAAAAAAAAGGGTGTGTACATTTATATCAAGAAAATATGGTATACACACAGCTATAAAGAGATAAAAGCGGTGGGAGGCGGTGTTGGCGCAGGCTCTGCCTTTCTTGCTGGGCCATGTCGTGTATTGACAGCGGGATGGTTGTCTTTAAATTGGAGTGAGGGGCCTGCCCATGTTGTCCTTAAGGATAGAGTTGAGAAATCTTTCGACAAGGAAGAGTCTATACTAATTGTAATCAGTTTCTTCGAAGAGAAGGAATTAACATTTAGAGGGAGTTTGACAAACCATTAGAGGAAACCTTGGACGAGGAGGTCAATAGGTTCATGCAAGAACTTGAGCTTCAGAGGGAACAGCTAGAGGATCTGCTTCAGTTGATATCCGAGGATCTTGGTCATATTGTTTCAGAGGGAGTAGACCATGTCAAGATGGTTTCTCTAGTGATCAAAAAATTGTAGCAGTCAGAGGATTATGATTCATGGGATGGAGTCCCATGTATGTAGGTTGGAAGGCCTTTATGCGGACACCTAGGTCATGATTTTTCTAATAGATGGATATTTGGTGAGCTTGGGATTCACGAAGAGTGATGTAGACTCCAACCTTGTATTTCATGATAGAACAAAGCATCCATGACAATCCTGATTGTAAAAGTCATGTTGAGAGATTCCATGACTTGTCATA
This sequence comes from Thuja plicata, assembly GCA_018584345.1. Taxonomy (NCBI): domain Eukaryota; kingdom Viridiplantae; phylum Streptophyta; class Pinopsida; order Cupressales; family Cupressaceae; genus Thuja; species Thuja plicata. The sequence continues at coordinate 325,788 of MU228364.1, read as the reverse complement.
TTGAGTGATTCCATGACAATCCTGGTTGTAAAACCCATGTTGAGAGAGTCCATGACTTGCCATGTTGAGAGATTCCATGACAACCCTGATTACAAAAGTCATGTTGAGAGAGTCCATGACTTTTCATTTTGAGTGAGTCCATGACAAGCCAAGTTGAGAGATTCCTTGGCTAACCTATTGTGTTGAGTGATTCTGCAATCATGCACTTGTGCATAACATCATGTTGAGTGATTCCATGATAAATTCTGAACATAAAGAGTTATAGTACATTTATCTACATAGATTAAGAGGGAGTGTTAATTCCAAATTATCTAATGTAGATAAATGACAAATGTCAAATTGGCCTATTAGCCTTTGACATTTGCATTCACTTATATTTATCTAAAAGCAAGTAATTAGTATTTATTTTGTGTCTCCACTAAACTGTTTATATCTCAATTCCCGGGTCTACACATAAATCATCTTAATAAACAAACGATATCATATAACAATGATAGCAACAAAGTTATTAATGAAACAATGCCACGATATGGACATGATGATTCGCGTGGAAGGTTGCATCCTTTCTAGACTCTGATAGCCTATATCTACAGATCACATGAAGATGGAGAAGAAATTCATTCAATTTGAAAAAGACTTACAAGTCAAGGAAGGTTCATATATGTCGTTCGAAAGATAGACGTTCAAGGAGATTGATATAAACCAGATAGATTGCAAGGAGATCGGCGTAACAGTGAAACGATATCTAGAAAATATTCAGATCGAGTATATATATATATTCTCGTGGCAACTACATCATCATATGTTGCTGGTCTTCATCAATTTAATTCAGCGATAATCATTAATATTATCAGTGAGAGATTCCATGACTTAAAACTTGTGCTTATTCACCCTCTGGGACTAGCTATGGTGAACATCATGATAAGATGGCGACATCACGTTGAGTGATTCCATGATGAGCACTTGTGTTCATTTGCATTTTCCATTCATGGGGGTAGCCATGATGGACCTACCCTCTGGGAATAGCCATGGTGGATATCATTACATAACTCGGATATCAAGAAGGATTCCTCCCTAGCTAAGAGGGAGTGTTAATGTTACTATAGCTATGATCGGATTCCTTCAGGCCAACATAGATAACATAAAGGTTGTGATAATATAATTATTGTGATATAATAATAATTATTATTATATTGATAATATAATAATTATATTTATTGAGATAGTAATTATAATAATATAATATAATTAATAGGGCCACATATGAAGAGTGGTGAACCTTGGTGGAGGGGCACCACTAATAAGTATATAGGAAGAGTGAAAACTTCCTCTCTTGGTACCTATTGTATATACAATCAGAAAAATAACACTTGAGCATCTCAATCCTTCGCTTCAGCCTTGTAAAACAAAAGGAATGGTTGCATTAAGTTTGTAAGAAGATGAATATGGTCAGAATTAAAACACTGCCAAGATAAAACAACTTTTTCAAATAGCATGACCTTTGGATGAAAGAGACTTTACTTGTAAGCAATCTTAACAACAACCAACAATTCTTAATTTCATATTCAAATCATGATTTTCCAAGTTGTTAACTCTTGTTAGAACATGCTCAGTAAATGTTGATTTCATAGTTTCACCTTGATTTCATTTCTTTATGGTCTGATTTTGATAATGGCGCCCAAGCAAATAAAGGGGATAGTTGGGCATGGAGCCCCAAGAGGGGTCGGAATCCGACCTCCTCTTGGGCTTGAAGCCCCAAGAGAGGTCGGAATCCAACCTCTACTTAGGCTCACCCAAGTTGCGTCCTTAAAAATCCACTAAGTGTTGGTTCATATTTTGTTGTTCAACCTAATTTCAAATTGATTTCTTCCTCTTTTGATCAACATTTTGACGTGATTCTTTCATTCTCCTTCACCATCAATTTGAGTTGATTTTCTTCACTTCATGTCTTGGACAAACTTTGAATTTCAACTTTGATCACCTCTTCACTTGCCTTCCATCCTCAAAATCTTCACCCTCAACACTTAGACTTTATATATATATATATATATATATATATATATATCACCTTGTAAGTGTGAACTTGACCCATGTATTCTAATTTCAATCTTCATGCTTGAGCGCATGGGGAATGATTAGTCTCATACACCACCAAGCAAAGGCGGAAGATAGGGGTTGGTTGGGCTTCAGAGCCCCAAGAGAGGTCGTATTCCGACCACGTCTTGGGCTTGCCCAAGTGGCCTCCAAAAAATTCACTAAGTGTTGGGTTAAATTTGAATGTTTTGATTCTCCCTCTTCTTCACTTCAACACCTACTTCATTTGCAAATCGACTTAGTTCCATAACCTCTTCGTCACCAACAAGTTGACTTGTTTTTCCTCAATTTCCATTTTCAGCAAATTTCACTTTCATGGATCAATCCTCTTGATTTTCAAACCAACCCTCCATCTTGTCATCATGCCATTGTTCAACTCTCATCAACTTCTCAAATGGAAAAGTGTAGCCATCGATCACAAGTAAACATGGTTTTGATACAAGTCATGATCACGGAGCCCCAAAGTATGTCAGTATTCGACTTTTTCTTGGGCTCTTGAGCCCCAAGGGAGGTCGGACTCTGACATATCGTTGGGCTCCACCAAGAGACAAGATCCGCTCAAGTGATTAATTCTTCATTCAAAATTCATCATCACCCTGCCATTTAGACTTGCAATTCAATACTTCAACGTATGACGTGAGGCATGGAGCCCCACAACAAGTCGGAATCCGACCTACCCTTGGGCTCCTAAGTCCTAGGAGAGGTTGAATTCTAACCTACTCTTCGGCTAAATCCAAGGGTCAAAATTTTTCTACGTGTCCATTCTCTGCTTGGAGGGCAAAATGTTTATACAAAATATAACATTTAAGTATAAGAACCTTTCTTATACTTTATGTTATATTTTATATAAATATTGTCAAGATGTTCGAGAGTGGTTTCAAATTCATAGGAGTTAAAATGGAGATTTTAGATTTTGGGAGATTGTAAGAAATTTAGACTCAGCCAAATTTCAGGAATTGACATGCCTCCATCAATGTTCTCTTCCACAGTTTTTCTTGGCTTTCCAAGATAAATTTGATACTAGAACAAGGATTTTCCAAGAATTCTAATTCATTTCATCACAAATCCCTTGACTTCAATTCCACGTCCTTGACTAGCTCAGCCAAGTTCTAACTCATATCCCTGACCGACATGACTCCCTAGCAAGCCAAAGTTTCTCAAACTCATCCCTTAGACTTGGGGACTTGAAAATTGTCACTAAACTAGGACTACCTCGGACAGCTACCTTACTGCCAAACAAAAAGAGGGGGTTCTCATTTGCAATGAGGTGATGGTGTGAAAACCTCACAACACCACCCTACCTAACTTGCGATATAAGAAAGCCACCTAAGCACCTAAGATTTTACATCAACATGTGCCACTTTGGTCATTTCTAGTTTTTGGTCATGCCCTTTAGTTTGATCAATGTCCCTGCAACATTTCAATCCTATTGGAATTGGGGATTTCATAAGCAACTTTGTAAGTTTATTTTGATATTATTTGATGACATTTTGACTTATAGTAGGACGTGGGAGGAGCACACAAGGCATTTTAATGAGGTTTTGAGCATTCTTGAAGTAGAATCTTTGAATGCTAAGGAGTCAAAGTGTGAATTTGGGATAACAGAGTTGCTATAGCTTGACCACATAATCAGCTCTGAGTTAGTGTTGACCAAGAGAAAATCGAAGGAATACTTGATTGGCTTCCACCTACATATCTGTCATAGTTGAAAGGAGTTTTTGGGCTTTGTGGATTCTATAGGAGATTTGTTAAAGGTTTCTCAGAGTTGGTCACCCCACTTACATATCTCACTAAAAAGGGAACCTTTGCATGGTCTAAAATAGTATAGAAATTATTTGATCATTTCACGAAAAAACTATGAGCACCTAGTGTTAGCTATTCCTGACTTTTTCAAAACATTTGAAATTGAATGTGATGCATTCAAAGATGGTATAGGTTCTGTCCTAATTCAAACAAGCACCTGATTGCTTATGAGAGCAAGAATTTGAGAGGTAGAAAGAAGAGCTATTCAATCTATGACAAGAAGAAGCTTGCCATTGTGCATTCATTGGCCAAGTTTAGGCAACATCTTATGGGAGGTAAATTTATTGTCAAAAGAAATCATAAAAGCCTCAAATACTTCCTAAATCAAAAGGATCTTAATGACAAGAAGCAAAAGTGGAAGTATAAGCTACAAGTTTATCATTTTGCCATTGGAATATGTCAAGGGGAAGAGGATGTAGTAGCTGATGCATTGTCAAGAAGGCCACATTTGGTTCATTGGTGGAGATTGCATCAGATTGGAAGGAACAAATTCTAGCAAAGTATGCGAGGATACACTTGCAAAAAGTATTTTGGATGGTTCCTTGCATGATGACAAGTATAAGTTAAGGGATGAACTCATATTTTATAAGGAGGTGATCTTTTTGGTTCCTTAATCAAGGTTTAAGATGAAGATGTTGAGGACATTGCACAATGCACCTATGGCTAGTCACCCTAGTTTTTATAGAACATTCAGGTGGAGCGGTGAGATATTTTCTTGGAAAAGGCTTAAAAATGATGCCCGTTAAATATGTTTGGAAATGTCCAAAATGTCAATAGAATACGAATACTTATCCTATTGGTTTGTTGCAGCCCCTACCCATTCCCAATTTAAAATGGGAGAGTAAATCTATGGATTTAATCATAGGACTTCCCCACGTGCAAAGGAAGGATTGCACATATGTGGTGGTGGATTAGTTAACCAAATTTGCTCACTTATTTTGCATCTCAACAATGTTTATACTTATAGTGATACAAGTGGTGGATTTGTTTTCCAAGGAGGTATTCAAGTTTCATGGGATACCAAAAAACATTGTTAGTTATAGGGACATCAAGTTTCTGAGTCTTTTTTGGCAAGAGTTGTTCAGATTGAGGGGCACCGAGATTACACTTAGCACTAGTTACCACCAACAAACCGATGAGTAAAAGAAACCTGTCCACAAGTTGGTTAAAGGGTATATATGTGATGAAGGTCAAAGGCAGGAGGATCCCCAATGGAGATGTCCTAGCCCCAACCAATAACCACACAATGGAATATAAATAACAACACAGAGATTTATATCCACACAATACCAATACTCATAATAGAATCATTATATTTTCATCTAACATGCCCGGCTGTAAGGCCTTATGGGTTACGGCCAAATACAATGCAATTACAATAGAAACTCTGTAAGATCTCACAAGATCCAAATGAAACCCTAGCTAGCCCAGATCCACACACTAGTAGGAACACCCAAGGAAGATCTAAACTTGTGCTCGCAAGCCCGCCAAGCAATCTCCTTGTTTCCCAAGCTGCAGCCACTAGCTCTTCTCAAACTTGCTCCTCTGCCTCTTCCTCTACTCAAGGATGGATGAATAATCCTAGCTAGTCCAAATCCACACACTGGTAGGAGCCCCCAAGGAAGACCTAAACTTGTGCTCGCAAGTCCACCAAGCAATCCCCTTGTCCCCCAAGCCGCAGCCACTAGCTCTTCTCAAAACTCGCTCCTCTACCTCTTCCTCTCCTCCAGGATGAATGAATGAATCACTAAAGACTTCCCCCACAACCCCTACTTATACCAATCTAAGCCACAGGTCGGCCCTGAACATAAATTAAATACAAATACCGAAATTAAATGCCACAAGTCAGCCAACAACAACAATTAAATGCCCAAAATAGATGTCTTAGTAAAATCGCGATATCTCCTAGCTCCAGATGAATTAGGACTCGTGCTTCGAACCGTAGGTAGAAATCTAGGCCCTCTTCAATCCCTGAAATTTGTATCCTCTAAATCTTTGTGGAAAATTACTTATATGGCTTGTAATAGGCACCAAATTCCTAAGCAAGGCCGATCTCCTCCCGGTCCATGCCAAGTTCCATTAAATACATCAAAACCAATTACCAAAGACCCAAGTAGGTCCACACAACTCTACCAAATCCCTCACACATGAAAATAAGTCCACACAACTCCATCAAATCTCCCAAACATGCAGGATAGCCAACTACCCTGGGATGCTCCTGCATCAATATGTAACTATGTTTCAAGATAGTAGAAGGCATGGGTGAAGTGGTTGCATTTGGGAAAGTATTGTTATAACTGCACCTATCACATGTCCATTAATATGTCTCCTTTCATGGATTTGTATGGATGTGAAGGTTCTAGCTTCATTGATTTGTTGATTGGTGATAGGAGAGAGCCTAAGGCCAAGGACTTATTATAGTAGAGTCAAGATATAATAAAATCCCTGAAAGATAACCTCATCAATTATCTTAGAAACTTTATTCTTTGCAGGTTAGAGTGCTTGTTCACTCTCATCTTGCTCAGTGTCTTCCTTATCTTCCTTGCTTCGGATTAATCTCCTTCTTCTCTTTGGTTCTGATGTTTGCCCGGTTTGAGTCTTTCTTTTATAAGTCCTCGCTTGTCCTTTCTTGACCGATGGTAAGTCTGCTTTTGTAGTTTGACTCCTCATCCTTGATGCAGCAGTAGTTCTTGGTTTCTTTGGGGGTGGTGCATCAAACTCTGTTGATTCGGAGTCACTCAATTGTTCACCTTCACCGACGGGTGACTGTCCCTCGGTGTCATCTTTTTGTTCTGTTTCTTCTTCATTAACCAACAGCTTCTTTTCAAGTGTCTTTACCATTTTGGTCTTCTTTCTGTCTATCTTTTTAACAACTAAGCCTGTTTTGATTCTGGCCTTAGCTTCTTCATAGGTGCCAAATCTTGGTAATGATTTGTCCAGTGGTTCATTTAATAATGCTTCAATAGCATTTGTGTCCTGTTCTATGTTTATCTCATAGTCAAGTGGTGCTAACCATGCTGTCCTCGGTACAGCTGGTTTGATCAAAGTTGTATCGGTGTCCACCATGAAACAAATATCATCTTTATATTGATCCACCAATTGTTCTGGTATCCTCATCCTTTTCTGCATTTTGTCCTTGAATCCGGTGAAATATTCATCCATGACTGATGTAAAGTTGTCCCCTAGTGACTTAATAAATTCACTAATTTGAATTTCACTGGTCGGGTAGTGTCCCAATTGACATTACCGACAGATGGGAAAAATTCTTGAAAGTAGAAGAATATACACATGAGGAGTGAACCGAACTTACATGAATCAGATTTTGCTGATCTAATGGTCCTCATGTTCTCCTCTAGTTGCTTCAGTAGAAGCTCGGATAGATCCAGTTGAAGACCCTTCTTCACAATCTTATGAGCGGTGTCAACTGCTCCGCATGCAATGCTATTCAGTCTGCTGGCTTGGAATACCTTGTATCCCAGCACACATGCACCGAATTTCAGTTCTGGATCGGTGATGGAATTTACCTTCAAGCCTTTGCCATCCCATATTGCACCTGTCATCTTTTCTATGTCGGGGCGAGGAGGATGTTTGAGTGCTTTTGCCTTGTCGGTTCCTGGATAACCAGTCACTGCATGTATTACATCCTTAGTGATCTGTTTTGGCTCGTCCAGCCACATCTTTCGGTCATGTACCCTACTAAGAACTATCCAGATCCACTCGGTCTTGAACTCCTTCATGAACATTAGGGCATTTGACAACCCTTTTACTTCGATGTGTTTATGTTCATCCTTGATGGTTCCGTCTGTGCAAAGCTTCTTGTAAGCTTCCTCAACTTCCAGATCTCCGATTTCTGCAACTTTGCAGTGGATATAGGCTCGGACATCTTCAACTAGCAAAACCCTAAGTGGTATGCTTGAGAAGGCTCTGGCGTCGTCGGGTTGTGAACCAACCTCAAGACAGAATTTGTACTTAGGCTCTTCACATGTAGAGTTCTTGATCAAATTGACCTTTTTATCTTTGGCATTCTTGATCTTGGAGACGCGAGATGTGGTTGCCATTGTTTCTGGAAATTAGGGCTTTTCCCGCAAACAAACTATGAGCTCGGTGAGTCTTAGTTACTCAATTGATCTGCTGTAGATGCTGTGAATCTGTCTGAATACCGTGAATATGCTTGTGAGCTGCTCTGCAATCTGGTCGCTATTGGTCGCTATGTTTCGCTCTGCTTCGCTCTTAATCGCATGGTGAATGAATGAGCTCTCTGTCGCCCTTTTATAGACGATGCCCTAAGTGGTGCAATTAATGCTTTACCCACTTCTCGGTGTTCGAAGACAGAGTCGCTCAGGGAACATACTAACTTCATTCTTGGTCAGAATGCGATGCTTAGGGTAAGTGTCAATTAAATTGACCTTTCACATGTTTACCGACGGAGCTCGGTATATAGCAAAGACTTCATTGTCTTTTTACATGATTACCGACAATGCTCGGTTTACATTAATAGCTCAACTTTTATAAGTATACTGACGATTCTTGGTATGTATTGACCGACGAGATTGGATTCACAAATTCATAACAAGTAATACCATAGTGCATCTTTATTCATGCTAGTTTGGCATATTATCAATGTATAATGGAACTGATGTAAAATATAGCTTGGTATAGTGCAGTTCCATACTTACTTGTCCTGCTTAGGTGGGGGTGGTGATATCACCAGATCCATTGGATAAGGTGTCACCAATTGTATTGCTTGGTCCAGCATCATCTGTGTTTGTAGCTTTCCTCCACATTTTGTTTCTCATCTTCCTGATGTCTTCAATGGTATTGCCATTGGCAAAAGTGCTTGTCTCTATCACTCGGTCTTTGCAGTCCTTGCTTAGATGACCGACACTATGACGGTGTAAGCATACCATTACGGGGTTAATCCAGCTTCTAGACCTTCTCATCCATTTTCTCATGCAGTTTGCAGCTATGTGTCCATATCTACCACATGTTGTGCAATTTGCCCATGTGGTGTAATCCCAAACATATGAGTTACCAACTCTTCTCGGTTGATAAGCATTTTCTTGTTCTTTTGGCTTCCATGCTTGCTTTTTCTTTTTCCTGCATTCAAGAGATGTGTGCCCCTGCATTTTGCAAGTAGGAATATATTTTTCCATGTAGGATTCCTTCTTTGGTTGTTTCACCTTAGATTTACATTCATATGCTTTATGTCCTTTCTTGTTATAGTTATAACAATTTCCTATGAATGTAGATGTGGATTTAGGAATACCTTTAGCTTTGCTCCTGCAAACATTTGATGTGTGGCCTGGTTTTCCACAGTGATTGCATGACTGCTTCTTTGGTCTTAGATTTGTGTAGACATCTTTTTGATCAGATTGATTTGATGATTCTCCATGCTCGGTATACCCTAGACCGGTATTGTTGTTCACTCTTCTTTGTCCATTCAGAAAATCATCCATTCTTTTGGTACTCTCTTCAACTTTCTTGATCATATCATTGTGTTGTTGAATCCTTACTTCATGCTTCAGTCTCTCATTTTCTTCTCTTAGCTCATCAATAGCTTCTAATTTCCCATTGAGTTCTATGTTCACTCAATTTGCCTCATGACTCATAAGAACTATTTGATTGGTGATCTCATGATGATGTTCAGTAAGTTTTTGTGTCGCCGTCTCTCTTTCTTGTAGCTTTTCAGTGATCTTTCTCTTGTCATCAATAGCTAATGTTCTTTCTTGTTCAGCTTGTCTAGCATTATTCATAACATCAATCATCCTTACCATCTATGTCTCTTGACAGATTTGCAATATCTTTACTTGTTCTGTCAGATGTTGATTGATTTCATTCAGACTTGTAATACTTCTTTCAAATGTGTCTGATATATTGCTAGCTATAAATCCTGATGACTCACATAAATCAGGTATCTCTTCTTCATGATAGTTTGTTTCATTGTAGCGAGATGCCATAGCTTTTCTTTCATCCAGTAGCTCTTTCATCTTGATTCTTGCTGCTTTGTATTGCTCATAGAAGATCTGTATCTCTAACTTCTGATTCTCAATATTCTTGTCTAGCTTATACCTTTCCATTGTATGATCTTTTCTCTCAAGTGATTTAAACTTTTCCAAATAAGAGATCTCGCTTTGATACCAATTGTTGGAATAATGGAATGGTGTGTACTAAGAGGGGAGGGGTGAATCAATACCCTTAAAACTTTTTATCAATTAACCTTTAATCCTTTAGTAATCAATTCCTTGCATTACTGACCATAGATGTTATTCTATCTTTATGCATGTAATATCAAATCATAAACTTAATTTGCATGTAAACATTCATAGAAACATTCATGAAATGTAATGACGCATGACACAAGAATTGGTAACGCAGAAAACCCCTGTTAGAAGGTAAAAACTGCGGTGAGGATGAAACCCACAAAGCTTCACTATCTGCAGAATGGAAGGTGTCAGTTAAGGCTACAAGTTTGATCACTTCTGCTGATCTTACCCTGTTAGGAGTAACATTTTAGACTGGTTAGGTCTACTCGGTTAAGAGATTTAGCAACACTGTTAAGTGTGCACTCGGTTAAGAGATTTACATAAGGATTGTTAAATCCACCTTCTTAAAGGATTTCTTCTATTTGCTACACTTGTTAGAATGCAGTCAAAAAAAATTGTTGACCTGAAGATGTGCAATCCTGAATTGTTGAATACAAATCCTTTAAGTACACATGTATATGTATCACCTATAGTGATTGATTAATACCTTTGTTTTGCTCGGTAGCCTTGAATCTTGTTCTTGATAACTAATTTCATCTTTTGTTGTCCTTCTGCATAAAACTCTCTGTCTGATCCATAGATGTCTGTTGCGGCTACAATCATCAATGTCTGATTGATTTCTACATCTATTTATACAGTGGATTGACCTATTTTAGGTTTCACGCTTTACAATGATAACTCTATGATCAAAGGTTTACAACTTGACCTTGATCTCCTAGTTTGCATGTTTTCAATCAGTTAGACTGATTAAAACAATTACATATGCTTTACTTGTCCCTCAAGAAATGGTTTTGAAGATAAGCTTTAAAGCTAAATATAAAACTCAAGTGTTTTATCTGATGTGTAACTCAGATCCACATTTCTCGGAATTAAAACTGTCTCTCCGTAGACTGGTGCTCGGGTTGCTCGGTAGTCTTTCCTCGGTAATGTCTCTGTAGACATTCTGCTTCTCGGTTTGCTCTGTAGGACTGACTGTCGATGTTCACTGTGAACTTGTCTGTCGGGTTCCTCTGTGAACTTGTTTGTCGGGTTCCTCTGTAGGTTGTGTTGTCGGTTTACATTGTAACCTGTCTGTTGGTGAAAACTAGTTTCGGTGTTCTCTTGCACCTAACATTTTTGGTGACCTCTATAGACTGTTGTATAGGGTTGCACTATAAACCTGTCTTTTGGTGATCATGTTACCAACGGTTCAAAGACTATTTCCTTTGTATACTAATGGTAAAATATGATCATCAGTGTTTGGGTTTCCTTTTTTGGTGATTAGCAAAGATTTGGGGTGCTTTTTTGGGTGGTCTTTCAGGTTCTTTATTGCAATCCATACAGCTTGTGTTTTTCAACTGATGATGCCTTAGCTGGGCCATACAGCTTGGTTTGTTAGAAGTGAATTGAGGGTAGTGCTAAGTGACTCATTAGGCAAGGTGAATTCTTTGCAGGTTTTTCCCTTGAGGTTTAATCACTATGTGATGCATTCTTGAACGGCATACCATAAGCATTGTTAACAGGGAACCTGACATGACAGTTGCAGAGGTCAGCACCTTATGTCTTGGTGGGTTTGAGCCCAAAAAGGTGGTGTCTAGGCATGCTCAACCTACTCAGACCTTGGGCTAAAGAGATAACAAAGCACTGTGATGCAGAGGCTCTTGGGTACATGCACAACATCTTTGAAACATGATCATGTTACAAAATACAACTTTGTTTTGTAACAACACTCACCTATTTCATCCTACAATTCCTTCACTTCCATTTCACAATGACCCCTTTGTCTCATAGTTTCCAAACAGAAAATAGGAACTTTTGTTATCCTCAGGACCCAAATGACTTCATAGGCACCTTATACAATCTCCATACAACACGTTGAACTCTTGACAACTTCCCAAAATCAGAGATCTTTCACTGTTAGATCTGATACAAAATCACACCAAGAAAAGGCTACTAACCTTCACCAACAACAAACTGATCACAACTCATAAACACCAAACGATTTCCCCAATCCCAAAGGCCTTTCAACTACCTTCTAATGTCTTTTAAAACATAGTATGAAATGGACCTCCACTGATTTGTATTAATGACTTCAAGGAGGACTGTCAACTTTGACATCTAGGCCAATTAGCCCTTACCAGTGACTCTGATGGTTTTAACTCCTCACCAACGCTGCAACTTCTGACTGTGACTGCACTTTCAGACACCCTTTAAGGTCCTTTGAAACATATATAAGTCTTGGAACATGATGTTTTAAAACAAACACTACCACAGATAACTGACAATCAGCCAATGAGGCCTATTTAGGTGTTCCTTGACAGAAACCTTCCTTCTCCTTGACATTTAACACTTGCAACGACTACAGACCTCCCCAACAAGGTTAAGAGAAAAGCATTACTTCATCTTAAAGAGGTTACAATGGACTTCAAGATCGTTCATTACAAAGAGTACCATTCTAAGTCCAATATTCTACCTATGACTGTTGTAAATCAGTTTGACAGAACAGTGGAATATATGGACACGAACAATTGTTGTTCCATCAATCCTTGATTGAAAGGAGATCAACATATATATTAGTAACCTAATTAGCATGCCAAGGGTTTCTCATTACTTTGTTAGCACTCAAAACACATCAAATCTCTGTTTTAGACTATTGACTGTCTTACTCTTCCTGTGACAGGGCAGTGACTATAAATTGATTCCAAGGCTTTATTGTTTCACCCAAACAAATAAGGAGAAAGATGCCAAGACCTTCTTCACTACATCTTCATCAATTCAACTCTTGAATGACAAAGACTTAATGTTCTACAAAACTAATGTTTCCTGCCATTACAGACTGATACAAGGATAACAACGCCTAGGGCGTCATGAAAGCCCTACCAATCCACATCCATATATGATTGCAGGGTGGCAGGTTCAGAGGGACAAAGATTTAATGTTCCAATGTGTACAAAACTAATGTTTCCTGCCATTACAGACTGATACAAGGATAACAACGCCTAGGGCATCATGAAAGCCCTACCAATCCACATCATCTGAACCTGCCACTCTGCAATCATATATATATATATATATATATATCTTGCATTTCACAAAGAATCAGGATGTCACTGGTTATATTAGGAGAAACACATTTTTAAATGCTTACTGTTTACCCTAGCAAGGGTTTTGACAGTTTATAAAGAAAACCTCATAACTTTCAATATACCTTATGAAATCTAATGAAACTTGGGGCAAATTTAAGTGCATTCATCACACCATCTTCCAAATGAGTTCGGGTCAGTGCCAGGCTGTACAACTGTACTGATTTTCAAGAAATCAGTCACAGAACATGAGAAATACAGAATTCTTAACTGATTTTTATTGATTTCTGATCAAAACTTTACACAACCTGCTCCCCCCCCCTCTCTTTATTCGACCTTCCTACACATATATACACTAATTACTCCAGAACCAGTCCCATAACCGACTCAAACTTCTCTTCAAATGCCTTGACCGTTGGCTTACATCTTTTTGAGCAATTTTGCAATAAAAAATTGCAAAAGTTGCTATGCAACTTTTTGCAAACTTTGACAACTTTTGAAAGATTTGACTAATTGACCCAAAACCTACCTAAAACCTATCAAACATGCCAATAATGACCTCAAGACTCAAATTACATCATTTCAACCCACTTTTACAATCTTTGACCATGTTTGACCCTATCAGGATCTTATAGGTCTTCATTTATCAAATGGCTTCCAATGCCTTACAACATGATTCAAATTGGTTTCAAATGGTCCTTGGGCCTTATTAAACACAAACATGAAACAAAAACATAAAGACTCTAATTGGCCTCATGGAGGCATGATCTCAAGCAGGTGTTCCTGCACCACACTGGTGAGAAATTAGAAATATTTTCAGTCAAATTGTCCTTTTTCCCAAGCCCAGATCTGAACTGGAGTGACAGATTTATTTATGGTCCTGTAGCTGCTTGGCATTGACATTGGTTGTGTTTTGGAGGAGCTGGAGATATAAATATATCACTGCATCTGTAGGATGTTTTTAATGCTTTGGGGGAAAAAGAAGTTTGTTGTTTCAGGGCTGCTTTTGAGTGCCAGAGGTGATCAGCAGGCCTTCATAGGTCACTCATTATTTCCCAGATCGAAAATTAACAGTTTATCAACCATTGTTGAGTACTGAGTGGAGCTGGGTGTTCATCTAACTTGTTGCTATAGCAAGGAATCAAGATGGAACAATGAATTTCTTGAAGACCGATGATGTTGGTATGCCCTGCCATCAGCAACGGTAGACCTGCAACCAAGTTCTTATCGAGTTTTCAAGGCATTTCTAAATGTATTTCAGTTGAACGTTTATTTGGCAAAGTGTTAACTCTTTCGGTGTATGCATATAATCAACGAACTTGTAACAGAGAAAAGAAATAAATCGTATCAGGCTTGTAACAGCAAATTCAAATATATAACAAGTTACATCAGAATGAGTGATAGTATAAAATTCATTATTTTCATGTCATTGATGGGTTCTTACTAGGTTCAGGTGGCAAAAAGTTTCAAGAAAAAATAAATTGGTGTGTTTGCTACTGTATTCTCCAGCATAGTTAACAGACTCAGACTTGGCACTAAGTAAGTAGACATGTTGATCTTTGAGCCCAAACAGAGATTGCAAAAACATGGCATAGACTCGGTAACTTCAGAAAAGAAAGATATAGAGATATTTTACAAAAATAATGATAATTACGAAAATTGATCCAAACTAGACTGGCTAAACAAGCCTGCAAGCCTCATTTTGGCCTGCCAGGACTTGGAAATGGGAGCCTCGCCAAGGGCTCAGCAAGTCTTGTAACACTACTTTCCAGTAATATTACAACCATGCTTAGAAAAGATAGCCAAAAAGCCCTGAAATAGAAAAAATGTCTTAACAAACAAAACCCTTATCATATTTCTACCTATGCATAACATTGTGACATTGTATTACTCTTCAAACAACAACTATCAATATCCTTCACAACTGAGATTTGTAAAACAAAACACAATCCCAAAATATTGAGCGTGAGAATGACAAACCTTTGCAGAGTAGCATTCAAGTCATGCTCTTCCTTATAGTTGAAAGCATTGTCAAACCCCAGCTTATTTTTCAGTAAGTCCACCTGATATGCACACAATGGTTTTCCAATAGGTAAATTATTTACAAAAATTCCATTAATGATTATATTGGCACCACTAATGAGTGAAACAAAAATTAAGAAATTGACAACCATAGTTCAAGCATCTACTCAATAAATCCCAAACTTGTTCAAGTTAAATATGTTATTTTCTTAAATGCCATGATGTTCATTCCTAAAAATAATCTTTTGACATGTGACAAAGAACTTCCAAGCATTTACTCAAAAATTTATCAACACACTTATTCAAGTGAATCTGTCGTTTCCTTAAATCACTACAAGGATCATTGCTGTAAATGAACTTTTGTTATGTGACAAAAAAATAATTAGATTTCAAAATGTAAATAGTACAAACTAAAAACTAGGCCTACCTTTTGACATGTGAATAAATAGCTTCCAAGGGTTTACTTGATAAATTACAACCATATTTATTCATGTTCAAGTCTTATTTCTTAAATCACCAGGAGGTTCATTGCTTAAATTTATCTTTTGATATATCTTAAAAAGAAAAGTTGAATTTAAAAATGTGAGAAATACCAGCTAAAAAGTTAGACCTACCTTCTCCTTACTGCCAGCACTCCCCACAACATAGCAACCCATCAACTTTGCAAATTGTCCAACAAGCTGACCAACTGCTCCAGAAGCTGCAGAGACAAAAACATGCTCTCCCTTTTTAGGAGAGCAAACCTCAAAGAATCCAGCATAAGCTGTGATTCCCGGCATCCCTGTCACAAGGATTTAAGTTTCATATTAGACGCTCACTGAATCCTCAAAAGATATATTGCAGTAGTGTAAAGCATATAGAGGAGATGTTAAACATATCAAAACATATCTGTAGATCGGTAGAACCACTGGGATATATATAATATAAACACACAGTTAGTTCAATGCTCAGTATTCACTTCCTATTTTTAAGTTTGGAGGACAAGGTAAATAATCTACATAGGAAATACTTCAGTCATATCACACTCTGTTGCCTAAAATACATTGAAACCCTCTGGAATTCACAATGAGAATAAACTACATATGATGAAATATACACGGCTCATTTAATGCCTCTATAACTAAACCAAAGGTCTCATTGGTGTCCATTTTTTAAAGTGGAAATAAGATCTTCTTGCTCATGTAAACCAATTGACACCTTTAACCATGATTTACATTTACCTAGTGTTGTGCACAAGGTCTCATTTCATTGCAAAGCTCCATAACAACAAATTCACAATGATTGAATACTGTAATGCTTATCCTCCATGAACTTGGCAAAATACCATCTAGAAGACCCCAATCGAGAATTTGGGAGCTCAACGCACCAACAAATCCTTAAAACATATAGAATAGCAAATTTGGAGCATATATATACCTTCATGAGGCTCATTGTGTTGCCAATATAATCAGTGAACTGCATATGCAATTCTGGAAATGAAAATAATCTCTTCCACTTATTTAGTGGGAAAGCTTAAGGGCACTTCCACTTATTTAGTGGGAAAACCTATTACAAAATAATCATTTATTCAGTGGAATAAGTACAACAGAGATAATAAATTTTAAACTCGTTGGCGATACTATGATTTAATGTTTACAATATAGAATGCATAGAAACAATAGCTTTCAGCAATAGACCATCCAAAGCATTTCAAGGTTAGTTCATATGCAATGTAAACACCAAGATAAGAGGATTAGTTGCCGATAATAAATGCTGATGTAAAATAGAACTGCTGTAACACCCCAAATAAAACCCAAAATCATGAACAAACTCACCTCACTTGAAACAACAGTAATTTATCTTGATGAATGGTGAATATTATGTTGAACATAAGATGTCATCTCGTAGCAGTTTGAATTCTTCCTCGAATGCCCCCTTCAGGTCGTTCCAAGTTGTTTTGCACCCTCTTGTTAAGTCAGCGTACCAGTCGATGGTGATTCCATAATGTATTAAATTGTCATCCCATAGCAGTTTGAATTCTTCCTCGAATGGCCCCTTCAGGTCGTTCCAAGTTCTTCTGCACCCTCTTGGTAAGTCCATGTACCAGTCGATGGCAATTCTCGAAATGTATTTCATTGTCATCTCGCAGCAGTTTGAATTCTTCCTCGAATGCCCCCTTCGGGTTCATTCCAAATTGTTCTGCACCCTCTTGGTAAGTCTGTGTACTAGTCGATGGTGATTCCCGAAATGTGGCAGGGAATGCCTTCAACCAATAATCTTGATCATCTTCACCATTAGGCTCCCTGTAATGTTCCCTTTTCTTGGGGCATTAGAGATTCCTATGGCCAACCTTATTTTATATTGAAAATGACTTAAGGGGACTTAAAGCAAAATAATAAGAGTCATTTTAATATTTTAATATGGGACAAAAGTGACAAAGGGGGGGAAAAAGAC
>MU228364.1:271693-283185 GCA_018584345.1 Thuja plicata | reverse complement strand
GTTTTACACCAGCAGCTCACGTGGGGTTTAGAGGAAGGCTTTTTCAGCATTGTTGGGCGGCATAGCACTCATTGAGGCATTGGTGGATTTATCACAGCAGTTCCTTCAGATTTGGGGCACACACCAAACATTCTTACATAGCTGGTGTTTATTTTTGTCATGGACAATATTGTATGCTTGTTCTGATCTTTTCTTGAAACCAATATATCAGATTGCTGGATAAACCGGGTATGTGCTGTTTCAGAATTCAGAAATATAATAATCGCAGATTGTGTTTACATTTTTTAAATGCTATTTAGTTTCCATTTGTTGTGTAAGTGCTTTATTTTCAAAAAAATCCAAAAACTAAACGAAAACACAAGGAAAAGACAAGAAATCAGAATTCAGCCAAGACCCTTCCAAGATACCAAACATTAGACGAAGATTCAAATTCTGAAATATACAGTAAATTCCAAGATCACCGGGATCAGGGATCTTTCACCATTATCGTCGTAATCACTGATTTGCATTTCCATACAAATCCCACCATGTATGAAATCTCCTTCATTTTCATCTATTTTAACATATGTGTCATCATGGCTCTCTAGTATGGATGCCTTTTTATCTTCTGCATGACTAGTGCACACATCTTCCTTATTTAAATTTGGAACATCACTAGATTCATCTTCTAAGATGCCTTCATATATAATTCTGATAAGAAATCTTACCTGAGGATTATGAAAAATTCCTAATTCATGCATTTTATCTGGTAATGAAGGTTTTATATCCATAGGTATTTCTTTATAGATGTTAAACATCCTCATGGATACTTGTGCTGCAATTTCATCTTCATATCTCCTTATATTTATAAACTCATCCAAGGAAGACATATAGGACTCTTTTTCTATAGTAAAATTCTGATTGTTTTTTAATATGGAGCATACATTCTCCTTTTCCTCATCCTTTATCACATCTGCATCTATTTCACATGTCCTATCCACACATGAATTACTGATTTCCTTCACCTTCTCTTCTCTGATGAACTCTCTTGCTGTACCAAGAAGTGCATGCTTGAATATATGAGATATGTAACCACATCTGGGGTCATCACTCTCTTCATATCTGTTGAGAGGAGAATCTGCACAAGGCTTTGAATCCATAGTATGATACTGAGATTCTTCTTGTGTATACAAATACTCATCCTTTTCAACTACGCCATGAAACTCATCTAAAAACCATTGCTCGAACTCCCTCCACAATGAGATGTTTTGTGTAGGAAGAGATTCATATGCTTTTCTTGCGTAATCCTTTAAAGCCCTGACAAACAATTTCATCACCTGATCCTCTGTATTAATCTCACGATCTTCTATAAATGTATAGAATGCATCCACATGCTCAAGTGTTGATTCATTCCATTCCCCGTGAAACTTCGGTACTAGTTGTGAAAGTTTGGGGAATAACTTATTAGGAATACATTGAAACCTTCTGAGATCTAACAGTTTGATGTCATCCGGAACAAATGGCTTTCTCTGAAACGACTGCTTATTTTGGTACATTATGAATATTTGAATTTGTAGTAACTTATTTCTTTATTCTTTAGGTTCTTGTCAATAGAGTCGCCACCTCTTTCAAAGAGGAAAACTTTACCTATCTCGTTTTAGGTCTTCTCCCTCGGTAGTCACTAAATGAAATGTTTTATTGAATAGAGTCGCCACCTCGCTTCGTGTAATGTCCCCTTCTCTGCAGTAATGCAATTTTATGCCTGATTAGCCTATCTAGCCATCCGGATAGTCTAATGGCCGCTTTTCAGAGGATGCCAGTCAGTCACAAGTGCTACATGGACATTTATTTTATATCGGAGTCAGACTATATGGTTGGGATACTTTATTTTATAAAGTACTGTTATAAAGTCACTTTAATATTATAATTTTAAGTTACTTTATTTTATAAAGTGACTTAAGTGACTAAAAGACGAAAGCGCTTTTTAATCCCACATTGCCTACTCGGATGTTATGGCTCACTTCGAGGTGATAAAAGGAAGGCAATCTTCCTTGGAAAAGGTACAATGAGAATATATAAAATTAAAGATTTTATAACCGGTTGCTTAAATGTGACTGACTTCTTGAGGACGTAGCCCCTTGGGAATTCATTGGAAATTGGACGTAGCCCCAATATTCCAGCTTTGGTGAAATCACTCAGGTTTCACAAGTGAAGTTAAATTGCAGATATAAGAAGAAGTTATTACAGCAGAGCATTCAAATGACCCAACAGACAAGTAAAGATTTCATGCGTTAAAGCTTCAGCAAGAGTTTTGAAAATCAGGAAGACAAGGTTTGGTTTTAATCTCCAAGTATTTCCTTTGGACATTAAATCTCAGAGTAGCATCAAAATGCATTGCATTAGAAAGGGAGGGTATTGCAGGAATTAAACCCGATATGTAAAGGATAGCAAGTTTAAACCTTCAGCAAATAGTACGAATCTCAGATAATAAGATAATCGACATCACTTCAGTTTCATACAGCATCAATATGCAGCGTGAGGAATAAAAACAGTGCAACACCCGTTATCCTCCGTCTGGTCCAGTGTTGCGGGTGAAGGAAACTACCGCCATGGCATTCTAATCGCTGTCAACAGAATACCTTTGAACCATCTCTCTAGCGTAAAGCTGGCAGTAAACAACTGCAGCTCGTGGCACAGACTTCCCTCCCGAGATAGAACGCCTGGTGTCGGGATACTGCAGCAAAACTACACCTCACCCCCATCGCATCAGATTTCTCAGTGACACAAACAGTTCGATTGTGATTGGATGTGTCGGTTCAGCAGTTCTGTCCACGTGAATAAGGCATAGACAGTCGGGAGTAGCTTAACGCGGGAACAGTAATAGCCCGCAGGGAGTATTGGTATCATAACGCCCGTGGATAGAGGCCTCAACCTCAGACATCAGCCGCGGGGGAGAATAGCAGCGACAGCCGCATCTTAAAATCTACAGCTGGGCGTTTGCAGTCACCAAGCAAGGCAATACAGACAGCCATACCAGCTGCTAGCGCCAACCTTTGGGTGTGTGACATAGCGTCCTGTGCTTGGGCTTCACTGGACGCGGCCGGTGCATACATAGCAGCTCTTCAATTTCATACAGAGTCTGCGGATAGGTGCACGCACAGTAGATTTCCAGCATCGCACAGAGACTTCAGACAGGAAGTGTGGAATGATCTGTTATCCATGCGTTGAGGAGTCCTTCATGGTATAAGACGGCCATCAACCTTATAAGGTGCACAAACTCAGTTCAATATTCTTCCTCCATCTATTTACGTTGTAACCAAATCTGGAAAGAAAATTTGTTATTCAGTTTGCTTCGACTGTCACTATACTTGCTATATTGTTCATGTTTGCAAACATATCTTAGTTGGAAATTCTAAATCAATTCAGTTCCAGCAGTAGTCTTGCTTGTTAATCTATGAGTGATTTATCATGTGCTATACATTGAGTATTTAAACAGAACCAATCACAGTCATACTTTTCATACTAGTAAGCAAGAAATCATCCAAATACACAAAACACTGCAGAAACAACAGACTACAGCCAGTTAGGGACATTACACTTCGAGGAGAATATTTTTTGCTAGTCTTCTGGGTTCTTCCTTCCAGCAGAGTAAACTTTTGTCACCAAAGATTCTGGAAAAGTTATTAACAATTCCCCAGTAGAGTCGCCAATCTGTTGGTTCCCAAAACCGCAATTTGGAAATCCAAGAGATTTTGCCAATTCTCCTAGATTGCTTCAATCAATTCTGGCCAATGAACGGGAATAATTCAATTCCCCTGCACTTCAGGCTTCGCTAAACCTAGGCGGGTAAACCCTCACCCCAAACACAAAGTTGTCTTTATATAGCGAATTTAAACTTGTTTGATTTCTCAAGATGGCAAATATTTCTTGAGATTGATCAGGATAAGAAAATATACTTCTTACTTGTGCTTGATTGCACTGATTACTTATGAATATTTGAAATTAAATGATGTATAAGAAAAATGTTGTAAGTGTGGGGTAATATACTGATAACTTCGACCAAACAAGGATGGAATGAAAGAACTTCAATGCTCATACAATTATAAAAAACCTTCTTTGAAAGCCAGTCCCTTATCCAACTAATTGGGCAGAATGTAGTCAAGCTTTGTTTGAACCCTCATGTACACTTTGCAATTCAATTTTAGATTTTCTCCCCCATGACATCAAGGATGAATTGATAATAATATTTGTTTTAGTCTACAAGAGTTTTAATTCCTTGGCAGAAAATCAATTAGACAAGGATTTACATAGATGAGAAAATTGTATACAACCCTTGATGTTCGAAAACCAATATTAAAAGACTTCAATTTTACGACATCTAACAGTAAAGAGAAAACTCTGTGTAACTAAAAATGCAAAGGACCAATCCAATCAAAGACAACGAACTTACTTCTTCAATCTCGGACAGAAAACAGGTTTTCTTTGTATTAATCAGAAAGGTGAATACAATTGATTTACATTTTAGTTGCAGTCACCATCCATGCTATCTTTAAAAGTGATAGTATAGTAAAAATGATATATTACAATGTGATGATGTTCTATGATTACATTTTAAACCACATATATATGTGATTGAGTAGTTTTCATACCCCTTTAGGGTGAAGAGACACCACCCTAAGCTAAAATTTAAAAACTTCTTTTGAAAAAACTAATCAATAAATTAACTAATAACTACCTATCTTTTGGATTTGGCTTTGGTCGAAAACCCAAAACACCTCGTGAAAGTCTAAGATTTTGACTGGAGCTTGGAAATTAGATTCTCTGAACTGGGTCGTTTTCGGATTTTCAAATTTTCATCATATTTTGTCTCTGTCGACGTCATCTTTACAGCAGATCGAAATTCCCACATCTCTGAAACCTTTTCGCCATTTCGCTAGCCACTAATATGTCCTCCGCGAAATAGCGAAAAATCGCTATTTCATGATCGCCTTTGACGTTGCCCGCAAAATAGCGAAAAATATTTATTTCTCTTCCCTCATTAATAACTTTCGCGAAAATAGCAAAATTTCGTCATTTCGCAACTGCTATCTTTTTTACTTGCGAAATAGCAAAAAATGATCTTCTGTTGAATATTTAGAAGATGTTTTCAAATTTCTACCTCTTCAATATAATTGTCTTCGAAACATTAATACCAGCAGATAAATTTGATGCCTCTAATTGGAAAAATTTCAATGTTCCAACAGAACCTTTGCTTGGTTATTGTCGGTAGGTTTAACCCCAATGCATTTATTTTCGAAAAACCAATCTTTTACACCAACAATACCATGTTAATACAGGTCAGATTACTGACAGGCGAGGGGTGAATCAATAAGCAACAAATTCTCCTAATTCAACTTCTCTAAACTTTATGCTTCCAAACATTTAGTAGTAACTAACATAGATAAGGACTTTCAATGCAAGCATCCACAAGTAATCAATCACACAATGTAAACACCAAATTTATCTCATGGAAACCCAAATGGGAAAAAGCCACGATGTGAGATGATACCCACAAAATTTGTACTCTTCTCGAATACGCCCTATTAGGAGCTTACTCTGTTAAAGGTTTACAAAACACTGTGAGGTGCTACCCGGTTAAGGGATTTTCCTTTAGACCTATTAGGATCTTTGCCCTACTAGGAGCAGCCTTGTTAGAGGACTTAAAACATTCATTTAGAATGCCACCTTGTTAGAGGATTTACAAAAAGAATCTGTTAGGATCCATCCTGCTAAGGGATTTCACTGTTACAATGGTTAGAGAGCA
Source organism: Thuja plicata (assembly GCA_018584345.1). Taxonomy (NCBI): domain Eukaryota; kingdom Viridiplantae; phylum Streptophyta; class Pinopsida; order Cupressales; family Cupressaceae; genus Thuja; species Thuja plicata. The sequence continues at coordinate 277,403 of MU228364.1, read as the reverse complement.
ACAAATAGAATGATCTGAGAAATTTGCACTACCTTTGCATTATCAGATCCACTTAAGCTCTAAAAATCTTCTTCACATACTATACTCTTCCTTCGCTTGATCGCACTTGAATTCTTCACTTACACTGTCACTAAATCCTTCTGCAATTCGCAATCAGCAATTAACTCCTGCGACTTTCCAATTTAAAGAATTTCTTCCACCAATATAAAACAAACCCTAGATTTGAGATATGGATGATCCAGATCAAGTTAGGTAAGACACAATGTACCTAACCACTTCTAAAACGTTTTACTCTGACTGCGTCGGTTTCCTTATAGATTTTACCTTGGCAATTGATCCATTTTCAAAACTTGTTTTGAACAAAAGAAACTTCCTGAAGAATTCACCTCAAATGCATACCTTGATCAATGTGATGTCAAGTATATTCCACAAATCACACAACATCCTTCCCACTTCACGAAAAACATCACCGATCCTATAGATATACCAAATTCCTTTACCGCTCCACAGATTTTCATAACCTGTTTAAGAATTTTGTCTCGCTTACCTGTTCATTATGTTAACACCGCTTCCAATCCAACAAACTAGTTGTACCGGTCCACATTATTAGTCGCAATCACAAACATAATACCTTGACATGGTTAACAATCTTATCCTATGACCACACCACCAAATTCTTCACCAATCGGAAGCAACATACAAATCACTCACTGACTATCACTGATTGTTTTAGCAGTTACCCAGTTTGAGTCCAATCAATCATAACCAACACAATTCTTCATATTAAGAGTCGCGATGGAAAAGTTAGCTTCACAACACATGACATCTCCTGCCTTAAGAATAGCAACTTCAGAAACATACCGCAACCCATGATTCACTTTTACAATATCAGGTAACATACTAAAAACACTAAGTCAAATAGTTGACATCAATGACAACCCAATAACTGATTTACCTGTCATCCAATCTATACCAATGTTCATCAATGCAACACTTAGCATCACAACATCAATTATGTGAACATACCTAATCCTTTCAGTCATGCTTCAAAGTACATTAAACTATATATTTCAAAACAAAATTTTCCCTTTTATTTTCTTTGAAATGCATACGGCCTGAGAGTTACTTAGAGATCACAAATGCAAAAATAAACAGTTTATTTCTTCCAGCTAAGCAGAAGGAAAACCTAGCATATGATAACACCTAAGTTTATAAAAATGCATTTTCTCATCCTAGTGTTGAAGAAAAACCTTTGATGATATCAAAGCAAAAATGTGAACAATAATTCTGGAATAATGCGGAATTGAAAAAATTTACAAAATACGTTAAATGATCCTACATGAACTCCTCAATATAAATATATGGCTAAATCCTTAGGTTGATTTTGCAAAAGAAAGAGATAATACAATGCTGTATGATTGACAAGAAAATTCAAAGTTGTTCTTTGTACAAAGTTGAGGGTGAAATAAAGTTATAAACTGTACCTAAAATACCCACAAAATATGAAAGTGGCAAATCAGTACATGTGACCTTTGTTAAATTCTTTCCTTTCGGTATTATGGTGTATTCTTCCCATCCAGACATTCCAGATACTAAATCACCCTCGTTAAAATCTGGGTGATCTGAAAGTATCACTTTAGCCACCACAAAACCTTGTAGAACCTGTATGTAAAAGAACATCAATAACTAAGAGAAAGTATAGCTCTAAAATTTTAATACTTTTTACAGTTCTAATTGAAAGTCAGAAAATAGTGGACAAAATGGGCTTGCTTGTCTATCGTTTACTACAATTTCCAAGAGACGTTTATCTTTCTTATCAACTACAAACATTATATATCCTTATAATTTTCAAGAACACTGCATATACTTTAAAAACATCAAAATCAAGCATTCTGTAACCTATTATGGTTTGTTAGCTGTCCTATTCAGTAAATGCTAAGCTTAATATGTGACTAACGAGATCAAGCAAGGGAATCCATAGGAATGGATTTTCACTCCTAAAAACTTCAAGGGGATGTTTGAAAAAAATCCTAACATGGATATATAAAGACAAATTCATCCTCATTCACTTAATCAAAAGGAAGTTTGGGTTCAAGTATCAATATCAAATACAAACAAGAACATCAGTAATATTTTGACTACAGATGCAAAAATATGTCGAGGAATCAATTTGAAATTTTTATTGAACTACTCTGCAATATGTTTAGTTTTAAGTTATAGCATCAGCACTTAATCATTTAAAGTCTTTAGCTACCTTTCATGTGTCTGGATTCTCAATATCTCAACTGACTTGGAGTCTTCCACATTACACATACATACAAAACATTATTGACCCTTTTGATTTATACATCAATGAGATACACTAATGACATAAAATGCCTTCCCCTGGCATCCTTGAAATATCTAGAACAGCCCCAAAGAGAAAGGGACATATCACCTTGGAACACTGCCTAGAACACTACTAAAGGAGCCCTGAGCAAGGGGCATTTACTCAGAAAAGTTTTTCCTCCAATACCTATATCGCAGTTGTCACTGTATTATGTTTGTCCCCACTGTGTTCCTTCTTTATAAAGGAGACAATTACCATTGTAAGGATATGTTAAGAGTATGTAATGTATTTCAGATTTCTTGAAGATCTATCATGGAGTGTCTTCTTCCATTGGAAATATTCCATGGTGTTATCCAACCTCAAGGGTTCATCATATTTTGAAATATATTAGATATTAAAGCATGTTGACCCATAGACATCTCTTGTGTTGTGATGATATTTCTTTTGCATTATCTTATTGCAATTGTTATATGTAAAAATCATAACAATCAGTATCAAAGCTACGATTTAAGCAAAGGTGAGGACAAAACTCTGATTTTTGAAGATTCTCTATATCTTCCAGTTTATTGAGAATATTTTCTTCAATTTTTCTATTGAAGTTGAAGGATCAGATAAGGAAGCTACAGTTCAAAATTCAATTTTTGGATTGTCAATATTGAGCTATTGCATATTCATGTTTTTTCAGAAATTTTCTCTTCAAGCTGCAACTCATGGAATTTTTCTTCTTTTTTTTTCACATTTTTGGAAAACTCGTGAAAAGCCATTTGGGATCTTTTATTTGTATTTTTGGTTTTGTGGCCAACAACAACAATAAAAGGACAGGCCAAAGTTTGGTCAGCTAGATTTGGTAGAAAGGTGATCTATTTAAAGATGTTTTTCCCTAGGTTCAATGGAGTGCCCTAATTTTTGTAAAAATGGAGATGCATTAAAATGGTGGAACCAATTTAAAGATATTATGGTGAAAATATCATATAGAGAGCATGATTTTCTGTACATTTAGGAGGTGAAGCCAAGCGATAGCATGTGCCATTGCATAATAGCTTTTCTTCTTTGGATGAACTGGAACAAGCTTTCTTAGATAGTCAAGCACCAAATAAAATAGAGAACACAAAAGAAGAGAGAGAGATGATGAAGAGAAGATGAAGGATAAAATTGCATGCATTTTAGCTCCAAGGAAGATTCGATCCTTCAATTTCATGGATGTATCAAAAGGCAAAGTTTATTGTTTCTATAAATGCTAGCAATAAGAATAATTTCATCAACATGGAATTAGCCAAGAAACTACAAGTACAAGCAAAGAAAATCAATGATATTCAAATAGAGGGCAAGGATATTCAATTTTTTGAAGACTTGAACTTCTCTCAAGATAACTATGTTTTGCATTCAATTTTTTGTGCTTTGGAAATGGATGGGTTGGATCCTTGGTTAGAATCTTTGAGAACAATATACACTAATGTGCAAAAGAAGGTCATGATGCTTTGGGATAGGAGGAAAAAAGTTACTTTATAAAATATTATGCATAATAAAAACCAAAACCAAAGGAAAGTCAAGATAGAGAAAGTTCAAGAATCTATTGAAGATTGCACTAACGAATCAAAGGAGAAACATGAGAAGTAATATGCAAAGGAAAAATAGGAAAAGACTTTCATTTCATTAGCCAACAAAACACGTGGCAACAAATGGTGAGGAATCAAAGATGACTCCAAAGATAGAAAAATATGCATTATAGAGGCATCCACATCATTGTGAGAGGCAAGAATTATGGAAGAAACCATCATTGAGACATGATAATACATGTAATCAACAAGGCAATCACTATGGATTTGCATGGAATCAAAGGAAGTGTGACATCCCCATCTTTGCCCCAATGATGCAGTAGCAATAAATTACATATGAGGTCAAGGGTGACAGACCTTGAGCACCTCAGGTTAGTTAATAGCAAATTTGTACGTAGTATTTAAGAAGATCAAGTAGGTAGTTGTATATTATATCAATAAAGATTGTAGCATGAAGACCTTATTAAGGAAAAAAGTCTTATTCATAAGACTTCATGATTTTCCTATCAAGTATCCAAGTAAAGCATAGAGAATAAGATAGAGTAGTGAATACAAGGAGTTTGATATGCTATCAACTCTTCTCATAAATGAAGGCTTTAAGAGCATACAGCATACTGAAGCTATGATCACAATGCAAGAAGATCTCTTATGCACTGATCGTTTATACATCCATATCAGCTGTCATAGGAATGAAAGAGAATGGAAATAATGAGTAATATAGTCCAGCAATTGTTATCACTGTTTGATGATTCCATCCAAGATGATCAAGGGATTCAATAAGAGTCACCAAGCAGATCATTATTATCGTCATACCTACCAACTGATTAGAATAATGTGTTCAACATAAATCGCTCGACACTAATATCACTGGATAAGGAGGATTCAATATTCCGTATTAAAGGAGGGAGGTGTAGAATATGATCAAACAAATATTGATTAAGGCCATTGGATTGCCAAGTGCGGGTTAATCCATGGATTTTCTCCTTTGACAGTACTAGTAGCATCGACTCCCAGAAACTTGAATGATAGCATTGATAGCACCCAAAGAATATTGTAAGACCAGATAATATGTGCATAATAGCAGCCCTATAATGATTTTGATTCAATTCATAATCAATAAGGATTAGTCTCGAGATAACTAATGATCATGGATTACAAACAGTAATAAACAAGCAGTTCATAAACTTGGGCCATGATTAAATGGAAATATCGAAGTTGAGACTGTTCCATAGAAGAAACAGTGATGGCTTCTTCAGAACAACAAACCATGCACTCAGCAAACTAATCGATGCTTCCAATCAGCGTTGGACGTACTATCTCTTTGTCATCAATCGGTTAGTTATTATTTATCCAATGGACGGGAATTATAAATAATGGCAAGGTAGCAATTAAGAGCAAAAGTTGATTTGTTTCAATAACAAATACTCAGGGATAATGGAGAGGTGCAATTAATTAATCATTGACAAAGGATATGTCTATTCCAAATAGTTGCAACCATTCAAGGATATTTAATGAGGATTGGAATTATTCCCAATAAATCATCAGATTTTGTATTACTTTCTTTTTAGTATCCAGTATTGGATCTGCTTGATTGAGGATAGCCTTTTGGCATCATAATAGGTTATAGTATATTATATGAAACTTAAGGATGCAGGGATAATTCAACCTATCAGGCATTCAACTTGGGTCTCTAATCTGGTGCCAGTGAGAAAGAAGAATGGTGACATTAGATTGTGTGTTGATTTCAGGAATCTGAATATTGCTTCCCTAAAAGATAATTACTCATTACCAAACATGGAAGCAATGTTACATAAGGTAACTGGTT
>MU228364.1:231226-243923 GCA_018584345.1 Thuja plicata | reverse complement strand
CAGAATGCTGCAAACACAATGAAATAAAAAAAAATGCTTGTGTGCCAATTTAAGACCACCATTTTCGGATTTTAGGGCAAGTGTGGCGGTGGGGCCCACAAAACGACCCCACCCATGGAGGCATTTTATATTTTTTAAGTTGTTTTTTATTTTTGGGGGCCTTTTTTGTTTGGGGACGGACGGCCGTCCCCGGGACGCGCGGGGGACGGCTACGGCGTCCCCAGCCGTCCCCGGGACTTTTTGCCGTCCCCTAATTTTAGGGTAGACGTCCCCAAGTCCCGGGGACGTCCCCACCAAATTCCCAGAATTTGGGGACGGCGTGGGGACGTCCCCAAGCCGTCCCCAAGTCCCGGGGACGTCCCCGTTCCCGGAACTTGGGGATTTAGGCCGGGGACGCGTCCCCGGGTAACCCTGCAATATACTGTCAAAATTCAAAGTATTCAAGCTGGTATAAAAATTTGGAATTTTCAGCTATGTACTTTCAATGCAATTTCAGATTTGAGTTGGAAAATTATTATTGCAATATTTTTTATTTGCTGCATTATATTGTCATATCAAACATTGCAAATATACCACATTCACTCATCAAAACAAACAACCCAAATTGAAACAATTCAGTGCTTGTCAGAGTTAGAACCAAAGAGGGTTCTTACATAAGTGATAACTTGGACATTCAGTTGAGGAACTTGGAGAGAACAAAAACCTTCTACATGAGCTCCTATATGATTTATTTGCTAGCAGGAATATCAACTATACAAGCTTGATATGAAAAGGCGAAGTAGGGAATAGGAAGGGCTAGCTTAAGGAATATGATTGCCATCCTCAACTTCAGCTTCATGAAAAGTGGCACTACAGGAGGGTGAATGATGCATTATCTATGTACTTCACTCCTTTTCTGCAGGGAGGATTGCATAAGAGGTTGTCCAAGGAAGCAATGGAATTGGTAGAGAAGTATGGGTAATGATTTATCCAATTTCCAACCTTCACATACATAATGATTCAAGGTTGCCCTCTTCAGCCTTATAAACTTTCAAGCATCCTACAGATAAATTGGTGTTGCTTGAGGTGTTGAGACAGTTGTCCGAGTTTGATCACATTCAAAAGGAGAAGCATAGGCAAGGTATGACCTTTCCTATCACACTTGGTAACATGTTGGAGATGTGTCCCACAACACTAGCAGCAGAGACAGCTAATACAGAGTTACAATTTTACCAGCTAGGAGTAAATAAGGCTAGAAATCATTTCAATCCATTTCAAAGGATTCTCACATCTAAAGTAAAGAAGTACAAGCATAAGGTTGATATAGAAGACTATTGGGCAAATCTCACATATGAATATGGAGTTAAGAGAAAGATGTGCTCTAGGATGTCCGTAGATTTCATGAGGAAATGTAACATCTTTCCCTTTCCTGATCAGGTAATGGACAATGGAAATCATATACACCCCAATATGAGCAAGAGAAGGATAAGTTGAATCCATCACTTAATTGATCACAGGTAAAGGAGGTAACATATTTGAATATTTTGATGAGGGAAGTGATGGATAGATCAAGGGAGTGGATAGATAAACAAATCGACAAATTGAGGAAGCAAGGTGTTACTTTGACCTATAGGAAGATAAAAAGTGAGGAGTCTTCTTCCAAGGGAGATGAAAGAACAATAAATAATTCAAGATTGAACAATGAAGAAGGTCAAGCTTCAAGGAAAAGGGAAGGGATAGTTGAAGGATCACAAGCAAAGAATAAGGAAGTTACCAGTGCAGAATCTAGGCATAAGAAGCATAAGTCTACTAATACTCAATCCACCATGAGTACTTCATCTGTTAGGGAGATTGATATGCAGGATAAAGAGGACGAATTAGGATAAGATGATGATACTAAGATATTACCTCAAGAGGATCATCATCACAATCAACGCAGCATGAGCTTGAAGAGCAGCAATCAACATCTCCTGCCATACACCTTGAGGTCGATTTGGGAGAGGATTTGGGAGATTTCAATCCCAATGGGGAAGGAAATGAAGAAATTATTTCATCTTTGAGAGGAATCAATGATGATAATCAGCTCGAAGATGGAATGGAATTGTCCATGGATCCTGATTGGTTGATGGATAGCATGAAGAAGGCAGTAGAAGAGGTTCACCCAATCAAGGATATAGAAGATTTCTTAGCTTGGATTAGTAAGGTCAAAAAACAAAAGAAAGCCAAGAAGTTCTCTCAAATCACTAGAGATAGTTTAGGGGCTCGCATCCTACAGGTGGTTGTTCCAACAATTGATAAAACTAGAGAGGAGATCACTCCCATGGAATATCGGGTTACAACAATTGATCTTGGGACACGAAGAAATAGGAGTTCAAAGAGCTTAAGGATACCGCCAATGCAATTGAGGCAAGATTAGATAAAGTTGAGGAGAAGAAGGAAATGTTGGAGTTGGAAAACAAAAGGTTGAAGGAATATATACAAAGACTAATGAATCCAATAAGACAAGAGGATGTTATGTTTTCTCCACCTATCCCCATTCCTCAAGAAACATTTCATAGCTATGAAGCAATGACGAACACACACCAAGAAGTTAGGGAGTGGATTAAAGACACTTCAAGACAAGCAAAAGATTTCCTTACTAAGATTGTCCAAATTTATGATAGAATTATGTCGCTCATGAACAAGATACAAAGTTTGGAAGGGATAAGGGAGGATTTTCAACCAGTTCAAAAGAAGACAATTACAAGCCTCAAAGCATTAAAGAAGATTCCTACATCAACTCTAGTTTAAGAAGGGATAATTGAAGAAGGGAATGCACATGATTCCAATCATTGGTATTACTCTTTGGCAATGACGAAATCAACATTTGATCGTGCACAAGGAGATTGTCTTGAAATCAAAGGATTCATTCTAGATATACATTCAAAAAATCCTTACATCGATCAAGGATCTATTGGGTCAAGAGATTCCTGTTCCCAGCAATCTAAACTTAGAAGAATTGAAGGACAAGCTGAATTCATTAAGAAAAATCAGTTAGATGGTCTTGTTTCCCTCATGGTTTTCATAAGAAATTTGCAAAAGCATACAGCAGATTAGGACAGCGTACTTGATGCTTGCACAGAAGGTTTGGAGGCGATAGAATTGCAACATATCAGCTTGCCAAGTGTCACAATTGAAGGCCTTGATGCAGTGAAGTCCAAGTTCATTGAATATGCCACAAGAGAAAGAGATAAGGGCAAGAACATTCTAGAAGATGAGCTGTTAAATGACTAGGCATCTTCTAATTTTCTCATTGGTTCTCCTACCTTGAAATCTGCTATATGGAGAATATTCCATTTTTGCTACTTTGTATTAAATGATTTGTCATAAACCCTAATATTGGGATGATTTTGGCCACTGATTTTAAATAAATTTGGGTCATTCATTGTATGAAAGACTCCTATATAAACACTGCCCCTCTCATTTGTAAAGGGAGTCTTTGGAGAATTGTCACTCTGATGCTGCCAAAATTGAAATAAATCATGAAGTTGGGTGATTTTGTGAAGATTTTGGAGTATTTGTGTGGTTCTTTGATTTCTCAAACATATTTTAAAATTCTCTTTTAAGTGTTTTAGTTGAATTGAAGAAATCTTGAATGAACCTTTGCGAAACTCGCTTAATCCATACTACTTGTAGTTTGTTAATTGCAAATTGCTTTGCTTGATCAACTGGAATTTTAATATAAGCTTAACTTCAATTGTTACTTGCTTATTGATATGCATCCTATTGATGGAATTGGTGTTGTTAGTTATGATTTGAACATCTATTGTCTACCTTAGAAGATTGTACTGGCCTGGTTGAAATTGATGGCAAAGCTAAGTAAGGCATTCATTATCTCTTGCATTCTAGGGTTAGAATAGGATCTCTAAACCCATACTTTTTTAGCACTTTATTTCAAAGCCTTGTTAGAATTAGGATCAAGCACTTGCATTGCCATATCTTTTGCAAAGAAAAGTTGATATCTCATTGAGTGAATAGCGTAAGTCCCCATGTGGTTACCAGGAAACCACATCATCAAAAGTGAGTTGTGTCCACACTCAAGTCGCAAGTACACAGTCTAAACCTTGGGGTCGTCTTAGTTGATCGCACAATATTCCACATTGTTTAGCAGCAAATAAAAACTGTGATAAGCTTATAAGGGTCCGTGCTACTAGAAAAATCCTTGAATGAATAGTTTATGTGAAATAATATTCACCCAAAGGTAGCTCCAAGACAATCTATGCTTACTATCAGGAAAAATAAATTGGTGCCATAAAAACAGCTTACACTCGGAAACCAATCTCTGCTTTGACTTCATTGATATAGAGCAGCAAGAGAAGAGAACAAAATAAGTACTTAGAGTTAGAACTGATTAGTGTTTGATCCCTTAGTCTTACAAACTGAAAAGTCCAATCAAGCAAACAAGTACAGTAAGGGATAGATTTATATGGGTCCATACCATTATAAGATTCCTTAATTAGTCACCTAAAATGAAAAAAATGTGCACCAAAAATGCTTAACGATAAACTATAGTAACAGACGGGAAGATAAAGTCGGTCATACAATCACTTGCCACTTTTGTCTACAAATAACTCAACTTGAGCAAGCACAAGCATCTCTTATTGTACTCCAACCAATTTAACAGAGACAAGGAAAAGAGGGACTTTCAAAAAACAAAGAAGGAGAAGCAAAAGGGTCCACTTACTGATCCAGGGGCGAAGGGAGGTATGTATGAATTGTGGAAGTTTCTCATTCTGCCTCTCATGTAAGGATCACAGGACAGGTACAAATTTTTTACTAGAACATCCTGTGTACCCTTTTTCACCTCCAAGGCAATAGTGCTGGACTTGATCTCCATATCAGATTCGTTCGGTATAGTTTCAATATAATTTTTGAAAAGCACTTGCTTGTTCACAACCTCTTTTCCCATTTGTACAACTGCTTCAGTAAAATATATAAAACTGCAAACTAAACCAAGCTTGAATAGAAATAAGCTCTTACAGATTTGTCAAACTACAGAGTGTTGTTTTTCTTCGGTCGTTATGAACGAATCAGAACTGCATTCAACGATGCACAGGAAATAAAAATATACAGATGATGAATGTGATAAGTTGGCTTCTGCAGTATTGTTCTCTTTTTGTTGGGGAAGTTCAAATTTTATTTTATTTTTTAACCCAAAGATGTCCCCGCGACCCAGCCCGGCGACCCAGCAGCCCGTAAAACAACTGATCAAATCTTACATTTCGAAATTAAACAACTGATCAACGAGTAAAATTTATAAAAGACATCAAACAGAGGTTGTTGACTTAACATTCAAACAGGTGCAGACGTAAATGTGGTCTCCAATCCACCCTTCAACCTTGATGGACGTGACAAGCTTGAAGTCATTAAAAAATGAACCTTTTGGGCGAAGTAGATTTAGGTACCATTCCACCCCCATTATGTCCATCAATCAAGTTTACGAGTTTTTAAAGTTTTCTACGGACTTAAGGACTCTAGCCCTCCTATTGTAAGGGTAAAATACAATTACATATTATTTTTAATATAAATTATTATAAATAATTAATAATAAATCATTCAGATAAATATATATATATATATATGGTGGTTTAGCTTTAATGGTAGTATTTCTTTAAAAAAAAACATGTCTAAGTGGAAAAGGTCTTATACATCAAGTCACTCGTCAAATTGAGGACATCAATTTGCATTTGGAGTTGGAAAATGTTGATATTACTTGTTTCTCATTTTTATTTTGACTCAATTCAACTAAAACAATTAAATTTAGAAGAAACAATCAAACAAGAAAAAAATCATTTTACAAAAGCATTTATAACTTCATCAAACATGGTGTGATAAATTTTTCGACCAAAATATTCCTTTCATTTGAGAGATACTAACTTTTAAAAAATTTGTTACGTCAAATTAACTAGGAAGCTCTTGGAGTTGTTATACATGTTGTGGCTAAGCTTCAAGCAATAATATACTACCAATTGAAAATTTATTGAATTTATCTTTTTCATGATTAATCGGCATCTCAATTGAAGTCATCATCATCATCATCATAAAGTTTTGATTGTCAACACTTTTCAAGGATTCACAAACCCTTTGTTGGGTTGGCTTTACAACTTGGAGTAAAGATTTGAAAATAACATTAATCAACATGAAGATGGCTTATATAAAATGAGTTTTTACCTTAGAAAATTGAAGTGTATTATGATGATTTCACTTTATTATCATATATGAACTAATTACACATTGAATATCTTTAAATACCAAAACATAACAACATGACATTTGTTAAGTTGGTTCATAATAGCTAGTAAAAAGAGATGGGAGACTTAGCCCTTGATTTGAATTTGAATTTTTTAGGTTCATTTCTATGCTATGTGAGATTAATCAACCTCGAGGAATGCAAAAATCAATAATCATGTCAAAGTGTTAATCTTGAGAAACAAGAAAATGCTTTGCAAAGGGTGCAAGTGTGGTTGTAATAAATGAGGGGCAAATGATGAATGTGTTGGGTTGTGTAAGTGAGCAAATAGAGATAGATAGAGATTATGGTATGAGCAAAATTTCACACTAGATTGTGTCAATTATCAAGATGTCTTTGTATTAAGATGTTTCCCATATAAATAGGTCCAAAACTAAATGGTAATCGGCACGGGTTTGTTAATTTTATCATTAAATTTTATCCTCACTTTGAGGTGGATGAATCTAAAATAAGCATGTATTTCAAAGTATATAAAAATTTATAACCAGTGTAAAAAATGTATAGAAACTCATAAAAATATTATCTTTAAAAAAAGGATAAATAATCATATGCATATTCTCCTTGGTATGAGTGCTCCATTTAGACTTGTCAAACAAAGAAATAATATGCAATGGTTAGCTTCTATCATACAATCGAGGTACGCAAAAAATGCTTGTTATTTTTTTATGAAGTGTATCAGATTTTATTAATAATTAATAATACATATTCACAAACAAAGGTTAGGGGGGAAACAAGTTGACACCTTGAGTCTCAAATGGGCATAGGTCGGAATACTCGAAATAATAATAAACAAATCTACTTAGGCAACAAGAGCAACTCTAGCAGAAGAAGGTAGAGGGTTAGGGTCCTCTAGTTTACCTCACAATAATGAGGTTCGAAGTGATGTCAAGAATGGACCAACAATCATCAATTGTATCGTCTTCATTTTATTTGTCTCTATCCTCATTACAAGACAGTGAAATCGCCCAAGCCAGTTGAGGGAGCCACTTAGAAGAAGCAAGAACAGGATAACCACCACCACCAATCAAAAACTTCATAACTTAGAAGGTCATCAAAGAGTAGCACCGAGAGGATGAGGTGAGGCATTGTAGCACCTAGCCGAATTACTCCTACTGCTAGAATGGCATTGAGGAGCCTAGTATTTGGGAGATCAAGAACGTTGAGTAGAGAAGCTTTGATCTCGATACCAGTTTCAAGGTAAAGATCAATTGCAAGAGGAAGAAGTGTTTGGGAGCACCCTAACAATATACATGATGCATTAATTCAATGATCAATTATCTCCTAAAGGTGATCCACTTATAGGGCCACTTTGTTTCCCTGAACTTTAATCCATAACATAGCATTAGAAAAAAATGGTAGCTTTAGCATAAAATAAAACATGAGTGTCAAATAGAGCAATGAAAAAAATACATAATTATTTTCTTTCCACAAGAAATATAGAATCTCCACCTTGTAAGCATGCCAAATTTGTGTATGCTTGAAAGGGATGTGTGGACAATCCCCCAAAAGAACCAAGGCTAAAAAACATCATGAATTCACTCCAAAGGTGTTGGGCATGATGATGGAACCAAAATAGATGTTTGAATGGCTCTAGTAGACCATAAGATGGGCGACAAGGATCATGATGCACATATTTCAGAGATGAGATCCCATGGGCAAGCCTTGTGAAAAAATACACAGGTAAAGAGGATGAGCTTAGGCTCTAGAAGAATTGACTTAATATTATAAAATCTGTGTTTCCAAACTGACAAAGGTGACTACAAATTCTACCATAAATTTAAATTAAGCACCATGGGAATGTGTAGAGAAGCTATAAATATCCTAAACATGGCTTATAATTGCAAAGAGAAGTATTGGGAGTCTGTCACCGATCTTTCCACTAGGTTTTGTCAAAATGGACACTAATATTATGAATCATATTCACTAGAAGAATTATCATGATTTCATCAAATGTATCTCGATCTAGCCAACAAATTTGATACTCAAATATGTAAATCCTCCCAAGAATGAAGGCTTATTGTAGCTTTGGAGAATAAATCTCAAGGGGTGCGAATGTCTTTCTTGTAAAACTACATGGCTTGAACCTAAGGCAACCTAGCTAGAGGGAGGTAATGAATTGAATAAGTGGAGACCAACAAAGGTTGTGCTAGTTGAAGGAGATCCCTTCCCTAAAATAGACCCAATCCAAAAAAATCCTAGGCTAAATGTCATCCCAAGTATGCCAAATTCTTTTGGCAACAAAGATGCTCTCAACATGCACAACTTCTTTTATAATTAGGGTTTGAAAACCAATCCCCTTCTAGGCAAGTCAATAAGGAAAAGATCTAGAAGAAATATAATTGTTAAGAAGAATTTTAAGGGCCCATTGCCAAAAATAGCTCACACAATCAATTTACACACAAAGACCTAGCCCTTGAAACTGGGTAGAGAGAAGCCCGAGCCCTCCAAATTCTCGTGGGATACAACAAGACTCCCACACCATTTGGTGGAAGTCTTTGTGATCTTCAAAATAGCTCAAAGAAAATCAAAAACAATTTTCTCAAGCTTTAGATGAGGAGCCTTGGAAGGAGTTGAACAAGAGTAGTACAGTAATCACGGGTGAATGCAAGAATTTCATAATAAACTTGAAATTTTCCTACCAATGAAAGTATATTGGTAATTCAAAAGGAAAGCTTCTTCTTAGTTTTGGTGAAGACCAAATTCCAAATGTTGATCAAATGAGGCTAAAAGGTAAAGGGAAGGCCCACAACTCGAATATCTCCCCATGAACCAAGGTGGCATTGGAAGAGTGGATTCAAGGTAAAGCTAGAGAAAAGGTGACGAGATATTGAAGATCTTCTTTGATATTTTTCTCTTAGTTAATAAGAGTGAGAAATGAGTCATCTACAAAGTGGTCATCTTCAAGTTCATTTGATGACTCAAGTAGGGAAATACCTCTAGCCCTTACATTAGAGATAGAGTTTTCCAAAAAATAATCAAAACCTTCAACAAGAACATATAGAGACAAAGCAAGAGGAAATCCCTACTAAATTGAATAGTAAAGGTTGAAAGCTTGAGATTAGACGTCATTAATGATAATTCAAATAGAGGCATAAAAAAATAACATACTAACCATTTGGATTAATCCAGGACCAAATCCTAGGGTGCCAAGCATCGAAATAATAAAAGGCCACTTAACATGATAATAGGCTTTAGCAAAATCAAACTTTAAAAAATGGATTATTATTTAGAGAATTGGGTCCATTCTATGCCTTCCTAGATTGCAATGATGTTATCCACAATAAACCTTAAACTTAATAATACTAGTTTTCATAGAACAAACAATTTGAGGAAGTGTGTATTAGATCTCCAGGGTAAGACCTTTGACAATAATCTTGTAAGAAACATTAAACAACATGATCGACCACCAGTTACAAATGTTATCAAGGTCTTTGGGTTTAGGTATGAGTTTAATATTTCCTTTATTTATTAGTTTGTCTAAATATTGGTTCTAGAAATCCTTAGATAGATGTAGAAAAAAATATAATCCACATAAGGCTAGACAACTTTATAGAATTCACAAAGAAAATCATCATCCCCTAGTGATTTATAGTCATAGAATTTATGAGCTCCTCAATGTGTTTAATGGAAAGTAGTTGCTCACAAGAGGACTTTTAGACATTAAAGAGTATCCATGGGAAACCTAGAAGCAATCTTGTAGAGCACGATTTCATTAAGGGAAGGGTCCTAAGAAGTGAAATCCTTCTTGTAATGGAAAAGAAAAAATACTTTAGATGCACAATCACCCACCTTAAGAAAATGTGTTATGGCCTTAATTTGAGGATCTCTTGTGGCATAAGAATCTATAATTTTGCCTAATAATCGTGAGACGGGAGATGCAACAACGTTCGTTTGGGTCAGGGCCTCAATGGTCAAAATTTGCAGGTTTCAATCTGCGGAGGATGATGGTTTCCATCAATGGCGACATAAGGATAATGGGGATAGACCTCTCGTTCGATGGCCTTTCAATCGTCAGACGTAGACACACTTCCAAATAAAAACAAATAGAAGTCAAATGGGGATGGAAATGATTTTGGAACTGGTGTTACAGAGAGAGCAAGAGGCGAAATGAATGGAAGGGGTTGGGAGAACTCACAACAAATGGCCCCAAACTATGGCGGGCGGTTTTCGGTTTGAAAAGATTTTAGCTTCAAGAAGATCGCACATAAGTTATGGTGACCCAAAAATCAGGTGGAGATGCCAAAGGAACAGCAACATGTGAGTGACAAGATGATGCATGTCATGGCTTCTTCTATGTTCGTTAATAATTTACAATGGATTCAAATCCATTTCATTTTTAGAAGAAAAAGCTCTCATTATGAAATGGATGGGGCCCTGGCTGTATGTGAGTGAGATTAGGAAATGGTGTGAAGAACTTTGGGGAAGGAACTACTTTCTGAAAACAATGGCTAATGGGTTCTTTTTAGTAACTTGCCCTTCAAAACAAGATAAGGAGTGGATTATCAAAGGAGGTCCTTACATGATTGATTGAAAAGGGATCTATGTGAGAGACTGGGGCCTTAACTTTGACCCTTTCAAAAAAAAATCAAGGAACTCTCCTTATGGATTAAGCTCCATAATTTGCCTCGTGAATATTGGAAACCTAAGACACTCAAAATTATTGGGGATAGTTTCGGGACCTCTGTTCTCTCAAAAGACTCTGTTGATAAGATTGATTTCTCTGTTTACCCAAAGATATTAGTCTGGGTGTAGGAGTGTTATCAAATGCCAAAATATATTGTGCTTGGCTCTGAAAAGGGCGAATGGGGGAAATCCCTAATAGTGGATAAAGGTGAGGATGAGATCCCCATGCCAGATAACAATGGATCAGAGGGGAGGGAGAAAGGAAAATGTGTGGAAAAAATAAGTTGATAGATGAGATCATTAGAAACTTTGAGTTATGTAAAAATATTGTTGATGCTAGCCTTTTTATGAGGAGAATAGGTTGATGAGGAATGAGTCCAAAGATACTTTTAATGTTGAGTCTAACTGGGCTGCTAATAAGATGAGTGAAATTATACAGATTTTTAAATTGGAAAATAAATGTGGATTAGAGGAGGTGGAAGGGTGTAGCCCCATTCAAATGGTGAAGGAAACCCTCATCTCTCTTCAACAAGAACTGTATGGCTCACCTGCAGATAAAAAATGGGTATACATGTAGTTTTAATGATGATAGATTTAAAGGTAACGATGGTGCAGACCTCCAAAAGGGATAGGATGTCAGCGTGGAAAAAAGGAAATAAACTCCAAAAAGAGGTGAGCCCAGGAGGGGTATTGAGAAGGGAATATGTTCAGGACACTCTTTAGAAGACTAATTGGTGCAGGAGCACCTAGGCTAGCCTCCATGTTTGTTCATTTTGGCTTGTACTTGACATTAGCCAAGTCAAGATAGGTTAGTTGTATTTCGACATTAGGAGGTCTTAGCAATGTAGGCTAAGTGAGTTAGTCATTAGGACTAAGGTCACATCAATAGCCATTGTTTGTAGTTTTCATATTATTAGGCTTAGTTGTTAGTTGTTGGATTAGAGTCTTGAATGTGTTCTAATCTCATAAATGAGGACAAAGAGATGCCATAGGGTCTTTAATGATATTGGATCCTCGAAATAGAGAGGATAGAGGTCCTAAAATGTAGGGAGGAGGCATAATTGAAAAGATGCCAAAAGTTGCTATTTTGTTGTCATGACAACATTTGCAATAATTGCAAATGTTGCATGCAATATGGTTACATCGGATTCTCCTTGAAACTGGGAGTGGGGAATCGACCAACAAGGCCCTACAATGGTGGAAGAAGACATCTAGTGTAGGAGAGACTCGAATCATGAAGAGAGTGGTATCAGTGTAACATTTTGTGAAGAGCAATACAATCTGCAATTTTGTGTTTCCAGAAATCCTGAGCATTTCCTTGTGACAGTCATACTTTATTGATTGAAAGCTTGGAAGTAATGGTTGATTTGTGTTCTTAGGAGTGTTTGGAACGTTTCTTATTCAGTAACCAAGTTTCTTTGAGGTAGTTTAAGGTCTAGTTTGAATGTTTTGTGTTTAGGTAGTTCACTGGTCCTGTCTTGACCAGTCAGTCTAGTTATGACTTCCCCATGAAATCTAACCATGGGAAACTTCCAAGGGTAGATGGAAATGTTAGGGGAGTTAGTAGTGTACATAGTTGTAGAATTAGGATTCAGGGAAAGGCAAGTAGCTATTTTTAGGACCAAGCCCTAGGCGAGCATGCACTGTCCGGTTAGAGGTTCGGAGGAGAAACAGTGAGCTTTCATGAGCAGGGGAAGAAGGTACAGTACGGTCCAAGTACATGTATAGTTAGGGTTTAGTGTTACCTTGACATGCTAGGTTGGTTGAGTTCATGCCAATCAGTGAAGACAAGTTTTGGATGAGTTT
>MU228364.1:155642-170216 GCA_018584345.1 Thuja plicata | reverse complement strand
CCAGGCATCTATAGCCTTTACTTGGTCATCATCTCCTTTTAAGGAAGGAATAAACCTATTGAAATCATTTGAAAAGAGACTCAATTTTGCCTCTATTTGGTTCAATTTTCCTTTGAAGAATGAGAGAACAATATTTACTCTTTTGATCTCATCTTCAACCTCTGTGACTATTGAAGGAAAATCTAGTCTTCTGGCTTGTAGAGATGACAATTTCTCAAATAAATTTGCCCTAGCAGACCACTTAGTGAAGTAAGGGTTCAAAATGGCAAGGTACCCCATTACCTCAGTATGCAATGCTGACAAATTATTATATGTATTGACTACAACATCAATTTTGTCTTTTAAAATCTCAATTCTATGTTGTAGTATGCCTTTCAATGGCTTCAAAGCTATTGCATTTCCTTTTTCTTCATCCACCTTTTGTTCCACAGCCTCTTCTGACTTAGGCTTATCTTCAATCTGCATTGGTGGTGGTTGTGCAGGTACATACACTACCTCAGGCTTTACCTCTAATTCATCTGTCAATGTCTTTATCAGCTGATCCCTCTGGTATAGTTGTACGTGGCACATGTCTCTGTCCTTAGACAGTGCACTTGTTTCTTCCAACAGAGTAGTATACCTTTCAGACAATTGTTTTGTCTTGTCCTCATTGAGTTGAGCCCAGTGTGTCATAATTTGGGAGATTTCTAAGTCCCCTGTATTTTGTACAGACCACACCATCTGATTCCCCACCATATTTCTCTTAACATTTACTAACTGGGGATTCTGGTCTTTTGGGCTTAAACTCCACATTGCAAAGGTCTGAGACTTTGGGTTATACCCAAATGCTTTTATCATTTCTCCTACCTGGAACTCACTAACCATTTTAAGATCTGGCTACTTTCTGATTTGATCTATAATGAAAGCAGATGCTAAATCCCATCCTTCAGCCAACAATATCCCACTTCCCAGCACCATCTTCCTAGCATCCTCAAGTGAGATATCCTCATTCTCAGGATCATAATTTTGTAAGGCCACTAGGGCTTCATTTGTAATTGTTTCTTTCTCATCAACTGTTAATTGGGATCTTATTTTCTCTGTTTTGTGCCATCTCATGAAGTCTTTAAACTCCTTTGTTTTTACAAGGCTGTCATCATCTAGGAATTTTTGCTGGTGAAGCAATCTTTCATCAACACAGGCCCTGAGTGGTATCTCAACTTCATCTTCTGGGTCAGGCTTTTGCTTCTTGCCTTCTCTTATTGCTTTTCTTAGGTTATAGTCATATAACCTAGTGCCAGGTACCAAGGCCTTAGCCTTGTCTTTTTTCTTACTTTGGCCCTCCACTAGAGGCTTTCCTAATTCCAATTTCTGCCTCTTTGCAGTAGGCTCCTCTATATCATCAGGCTGGGTAGCAACTGTTAGATCTATAATGTGTCTTTCTGCTCCCTGCAACTGTGGGATCTCAGCCATTTCTTGCTCTGAGGCTTGTTGTGGTGGAGGAGATACGGGAGGACATGCATAATCACTGTCATCACCACTCTCATATTCTGATTCTAAGTGTTCAGGTGACTGAGCACCTTTCTTGTCTAGGACTGTATCCAGTTGCTCTACTAGCACATAATAGTTATCTATCATGGCCTTAATCCTATCAAAATATGGGAGGTCAGGGTAAAAACCCCCAAAGGACAACCCATTTCTCTTTATCTATTTCTCCAGCTTTAGCAACTCCTGGATTCTCAGTCTTCTCATATGAATGTCATCTTCATCCAAGATATTCCTTGTTGAATCCTCTTCAATGCACTCACAGTGAACATTGGTATTAGAGATGGTAGGAGTATACAGTTTTCTAACCCCTACAATGAAGCCCTCTGGGTCAATGTATCTGTAAGGGGCTACCCCCATTCTATACTTCTCCAACCATTGACCCACTTCATCAATAGCATTCTTGCCAATCGTAAAATTGAAAATTTTGAATTGTCTAGGGGTTATAGTCCCCTTTTTATGTGGTGCAAAGTGCTCATTATCTGTTAACATCAACTTCCATATGAATTCCATTGCAGCTACTCTTCCAGGCACATGATATGGTAAGAAATGAGGTGGGTGAATACACCCATAGACCCTGATAATGGTGAAATTCTCCTCCAAGAAGAAGTCACCCCAGTTATGATTTCCAGGCAAATTATTTGAATACTCACAGGGCCTAAGCAATTGTATGATCTTCAATGGGACTCTTGTCCTACTTATTCCCAAACTCTGTACAATTGGATACACAATCCAATTCTGAAAGGCACAGTAGTCACACTCCCTGGAAGTGAAATTCCAAACCCTAACCCAAAATTGGATAGGATTCGGTGTTTTTTGATAGAATCTCTGAGGAGTCAGATTATGAACATCCATGATTACAAAATTGAAGTATAAGAGAAGGTGCATCAGGACTGATTAATGCAAAAATTTAGGCTCCTTCTCCTTGGGATTCTTTAGTCTTTTTTGGGTTGCAACAAAACCCTCATGAATTTCCTCAATTATGTGCTGAATGTAATCATAGTTGGTGCTTGAATGCACCTCTTGTGAGTCTAGTACCATCATTAAGATGCCAGCATTGATTTTCTCTGCATCTCCATCTATCCCTAGCACTCTACACAGGGCATAAGCATTATACTTAATGTAGAAGTGTAGATCCTTATAATAATATGGATAAGGTTCTTTCATAGGATCTAAGTAATTTCTCACTTCTTTCAACATGTGTTTCTTCAATAAGCCTTTTGCAATACCAGACTTTGAACTATACCTCTTCTCCGGCTTTGTCATGTCAATTTTAGTAGACATGGCGCTAAATAAGCCAAAGGCTTGCATGAATGAGTTCCTATTTAATATTAGCAGGGCAGTGCCATCATCCCTTTTAATGGTCTTTGTCAGGACATCGTAGTGGTTAGCTAAGTCTAAAAATAGGTCTACATCAAGGAAGACATCAGGAACAAGCAATTTAGCTAAACCACATGTCCAAGGGTTTGAAACTGGGATGGGCTTATCAGAATTTTTATAGAAGTAGGTAAAAAGAGAGTAAATTGTTGTCCCTGGAGTCACAACATCTCAAATGTCTTTGTATTCAGCCAGGAGGACACTAGCATTGGCCTTCTTATTTTGCATTGAACCAGGAAGAAGACAAAGAAACTTGCTTTTCCTTTATGTTCCTCTCCACTCCCTCCACTTGTTGAAGCAACACTCATAGCTCCGCTCATCTTTGAAACACCCTTGGATATCCTTTTCCTTAACTGATATTGAAACAAATCTATTTTTGGAATCAACTGACTGTTCTGAGCACAAATTTTTGCAACTTATAATTCTCTGATGAACTTTGGAAACACTGCATGCTGAGTAGAATATATTTTTTTTTGAAAACTTAGCAACTTGGCTCTGAAAATTGAAAGCACAGTGAATGAGAATGAATGCACCATCAACTCCTTATAGCCATCATTCAGAGTATGTAGCTCATAATTCAGAAACATCAGTTCTGCCATTAATTTGATATGCTGTGAACTTGAAAAACCTAGCCGTAGTTGCTGAGCTTGACAGAAAATCAAATTTTGAAAGTGAATCCTCAGAACAATCATATATCATTCAAAAGAGCTGATATTTCACCCTATGATTTGTCAAATGTCTTACATCTCAGCTTCTTTTTTTGCATAATGATCAAAATGCGAGCTTGTGATTGGTTGCTGAGAGATTTACACTGTCACATCAAAAAACTATCGCCATTTTTTAGATTTTGTGATTAGGCGACTGCGCGATTGCATTAAGTCTCTTTGTCGCGGGCCTCTGTTATTAACCATGATTCCATCTCAAGACTTGGAAACAATGTGTTTCTTACCTTTCGCTGACCCCAGTGACAATCTAGTGATCATGCGACACACTTGAAATCATAGTCACGTGGAGTTAAGACTAACTCATCATTCATTCTGAGACCTTGCGACTAACCATTACCCTTAACCTTCTCAGTTATCTCCCTGTCGCCAAATGCTTTTATTCTATTTCAAGACTATGCGACAATGCTTAGTCGCCCAATCGCTGAATCAAGTCTTGAATGTTTCAATTTTACCTTAACATGTTAAAGGCGCCTTTTCTTTACTTCTGACGACTGCGCGACATACCTTAATCTCCAAGTCGGGAGGACTTTTCTCTTGGGGCACTTTCCTTCCCAGACTTCATGACCACCATCAGATCTTCTTATTCCTTCATCCCATGACCGTCGCTTAATCACTATATGCTCAGGCATACCCTTAAATTATTCCCAAACACCGCGACTGAAGGGAAAGTACTTAGTCTTGCTGTCGCTGAATCCACTTCCTCCTTCTGGCGACCATGCGATAACCTTCTCTCAACAGCCACTCACCTTGTGACACATGTCACTCAATTATTGCTCCACTTACTACATACTGGAGAACTGAGTCATCATTCTTTCCTGGCGACATCCCGACTAAGCATTACTGTAAACCTTGAACGGTTAGTCGCGTAGTCTGAGTTAGTATTTATTAACCGCTGTTCTATTTCGAGACCACGCAACTGAAGGCTTGAATTAGCTGTTAACTTTGACTCATCTAGCGATAGAGAAACCAAAGGTAATCGCAAAGTTTGAAGACATTTTTATAACTGTTAATAATCTCCCGCGGTCACCCCACTAAACAGTGGGTCTCATCTTTATAAAGATTTATAACATCATTATCTCGCGACTACCCGACTGAAAGAAATCACTGAGTCTTAGAACACTAAAGGAATATTCTGATCCTGATCGAGACCATGTGACACAAGGAAAACACCAAGTCAGGAAGACCTTTGGATTATTTGGCTGGGGTTATGCGATGAGGTGACTTAAAGTAAAACACATGCCTTAAGTGAATCAAAAAAGTAACGCTGAAACAGAACAACATGACCTAGGGTTTAATTTCATCGTTTAATACTTGGATAGCCTAGGGTTTTTCAGGGTTTTTACAAATTGAGCAATGGTTTAGACTTGAAAACCTGAAAGATAGACATGGGTAAGGGCATAATGAAAAAGAGATAGCTAAATTTGAGCACATCAAAACTCAGAGAGCCAGACAAGGAACCAGGAAAACTGCCAAAACAGGAAATACAACCAACACTGCACTATATGTATAATATTAGCAAAGTATGTCAAAAACATCTACCCATGGTTTATCAGTTCTATCTGGACTTTATCACGAGTTTTGACTGGCTAGGCTCTCAAATGTTTGTCCATAACTAGAACAAAGTATTTAAAGTTATACAAAATAAAGGCAATAATTTGGCGTTATCATCTGCCCCTTGGTTAATCAAATGCTTGTCCTCAAGCATTGCACCTTCTGACAATTGACCTATAGTCACCAACTTCAGTTCTTCCTTGCCTCTGCCTCTTAAAGGAGTAGTAGAATCCCCTTGTTCTTTCCCAAACTTCCCTTCTGTGATCTTCCTGTAGCCTATCAAGTTTGGTAGTGTTGATATCATACAAAGGCCAAAGGAGCATGGGCGGCTACATTGTGAGCGGACACTAGAGCTCTTGCCTGATTTGCCTACCTAGTGCTATGTATTTTGGTGCCTGGTGTATAGCTGCTTCAAGGTTAATGGGCCTATGTGGTTCTGATCTTTTGAATACCTCTGATAATCTACCCCATCTACTTCTGGCACGGGTTAAGGCTCTTTGGAAGACAAAATAGGACATGCTGTCATATTCTACATACACATCTGCTCTGAGTTAAAAAAATTTATACCTAATTTCCTTTTTAACATTCCCATATGTCATTCTGAACCAATCCCTCAAGAATACTTCTGGTTGACTGCTTTCTGCTCTTAATGGCAGGGGTTCTATTTTCTCAAGTTCTCTGTAATTCTCCAACTGTCTATCATAGTTAGCCTCATTGTGCATCCATGACTTCAGGCCCTTAGGTGTATATCCCCTATGTAAGGTAGGGGATTCTATTCAGTCTCTGTAGGGATGATGAAATTATGCACGTACAACTCACAGAGTAGGTTTTGCTGCCAAGATGGAAGTGTCTAGTATAAACCATAGAATTCTTGGGCTGATTTAAACTCTGCGTTTACATCTTTGAGGGTCATCATTAAATGAAATAGGAGGAATTATTCTTTCAGACATATGGTATAAACCCTAGGTGGAGGTCTATAAGCAATTACCTGGTTAGTCAGTTTGAGGGCATGTTCCATTCTCTATTTGTGTCTTGCCAACTAATCTTTCAATTATACAATTTCCTCTCCTTGTTCCGTTATTACTTTTTGTAATTTCTTCTTTCCTTCTCCCCATAGAGTGGTTGTCATTACATGATTATTATATAAGTGGAAGAGAAGTGTTTGCAGAGTAATTGAACCACTATTTCCATCCTGATTATTCTTCCTCCCCTGCTCTCTCCATGACTGCTCTAGGAAGTTTATTAACCAAGTTCGCTTATAGGGAACTAAAGCATTTCTTGTGCAAGCCAGCTGGTGAGTTATAGGGGTTTCTTCCTCATGAGTTGGAACATCCTAATGACTGACTCCTAGGTCATTCTGACATACATTTGGCTCATCACCACACTCCTCTTCCAGGATTTGAGGAATGTCAGGAATATCAGACTGGCTGGGAGAATCATCGGGAACAACATGGATAGGAGTTTCCTCTCTAAATTGTTTGGGGGAAGAGGACTAGATTTTGGTGGGTAATTTAGGAATTTTCCCTCTCATCCTAGAGCTCCTTCTCACAAGGTTTTCCTCGACTTCTACTACCTTTTTTTTACTAACCCTTTTTGTTTCCTCTGCTGCAGGAGTAGTGGGTGCAAGAACTGATTTCATTTTCATCTTTCTTGAGACTTGAGGGTTTCATGGTTCAGCTGCAGGAACCGAAATTTCTCCTTCCAACTTCTATTTTCCCTTTGTTCTAGTGGTAGTAGGTATATTGCTCATGTGAGCAGTTACAGGCACATTTTCTTGTAAATTTTTAGGTTCTGCCCCTTGGGTATTTTGCTCGGCAACTGGGTCAGGGGAAGCTGCATTATCTTGGTTAATTTGCACATTAGGGGAAATTTGAGGCTGAAGGGTTTTATTATTGACAAAATCTACCCATGTCATAGGGGAGGCATCCCTAAGAGATCTTTCTATGAGTAATTTAATCAGGGCATGGTGAGTAACAGAGTTGTCTTTCCCTTTCTGGGTCTCTTCGGCACTAATGCACAACATATTAAATAGAAAATTGGGTGCATTCACTGGGATATTATGTCATATATAACTAAGCAGCTTAAAATGATGCACATGTAAATTAGAGAATCATCCCTCATAGGTTAAATACCTTATAATGTGCGTAGCCAACTCCTAGTATGGTGAAGGAATGGACATCCTTTTGCATCCTTGCTTAGTGATCTCCAATGGAGGGTCTCCTGGAAGGGTGAATTGTGCCCTGGCTGACCTAGCATCATGGGCATTGGGGTAGTATTCCCCTGCTATAGGAAAACTAGTTACTTCCACTATTCTCTCCTCTGTTGCAACAAATGTCAACCCCCATACCATCGCTTGGCCTTCATCAAATGTGTTTGCAAATTCTGTTACGGCTTCATCATTGAACTCTGTCCATTTTAAGAAATATCCCAGCCATCCGCAAGCATTAAATCTTCTTACAACCTCAACGTCAGCTAGTAAAATACCATGAACCACTGGTTCATGCCACTACAATTGACCTCCCATTTATGCTTTACCAACTTGAACCTTTGCTCTGTTTAACCTCTGCTTTGTTTTTTTTTATTTCAGACTACTTTTTGTAAACCCACAGACCCTCTTTCGAATTCTTCTGGTATTCTTGATATGAACAATAATAATGTACTTTAACAAAATGAATCATAGATGTTCATGCGAGAGTGAGAGTTATGTCATGGTTTTAATACTGGGTCACATCTAGTCTGACAGTTAGGGGTTTATTCAGAATAAAAGGTACGACACTTGACACTTGTGTGATACGGCAACTGGATTTTAATTAAGACAAAGCTGAAGTACAAATTTTAGGATTTGAGAATCTCTAATGAGTAAATAGAAATGACATTTTTAGAAATTGGCACACTTCCTTGCCGCCTATGAATTATTGACAAGTGTCCTCATTTGTCAGACTTGGCAGAAGGTACATAACTGGATTAAGACGACAATGATACATTTATTGCAATATTTGATATAACCAACTAAATACATGCGCTAAAAATGGAAATAAATTTGAAAAGCTCATACCTGTTAATTGATCATTGCACATGCCAGGAAAGATTTGGTGAGAGTAGAATGACGGTGTCAGTGGTTGGCATGCGTTAGCACACGATCTTTTTATTGAAAGCATAGAAATATGATGACGTGGGAGGTGGGTGGATGGAAGATTAAGAAATGAAGTGTGTTGAAAAAGAATAATATAGAAAGTGAATGGAGAATTTGAACTTTATGTAAACATAAATTGTTTATTATGGACATGCTTCAAAGGAATTCTTATCAAAGAGCTGCAAGAAGAAGGTTGACAACCTCTACTGTAGGAAGTGTTACCTATTGATCCTTTAAAATTGGCTTCTTGAATTGCTGCAGGAAGTCTTCTTTCATCTGTGGTTGGTGATACAACTTTAGTCTATGTCCATTGACTAGTAGCTTGAAGTGTACAGGGTCAATTATGGTCAACTGGACTACTCCATTTGTAAATACATGGCTTATTTCATATGGACCCAGCCATCGTATCTGCAGCTTGCCTGGTATCTCCTGGAATCTTGAATCATATAACAATGCCCAATGTCCAACTTTGAACTGCTTACTCTTAATATGGGTATCATGCCACTATTTTCTTTGTTGTTGGACAATTTCTGTGTGCTGCAAGGCAGACTTGCGCATTTCATCCAAAGAATTGAGATGCAACAACCGCTCCCTTCGTGCTGCAAGAAGATCAATATTTAACTCCAATGTTGTTCTTAGTGTTTTGTGTTCAAACTCAATCGGTAGCATTTCTATTTTTCCATATAACAGTTCAAATGGAGTGAACCCTGTGGTGGTCTTCCATGTTGTTCTATACGCCCAGACGGCTTCTGATAGTTTGCTGCTCCAATCTCTACGATGCAAATGAACTGTCTTTGTTAAGATTGCTTATATTTCCCAATTTGTTACTTCTTCTTGTCCATTGGCTTGGGGGTGATAGGGGCTTGATTTTTGATGTATGTTATTATATTCCTTCATGATCTCTGTTATCAGATTGGAAGTGAATTTTGTACCTTGATCAGTAACAAGTTCTCTTGACACGCCATATCTAGTAAACATTTCTTCATACAGAAATTCAACAACTTTATGATCTCTGGCATGTTTCATTGCTCTGACTTTGACCCATTTGGTCAGGTAATCTATGCACACCAGAATGTATGACTTCCCATTGGATGGAGGGTCTATTGGGCCAATAAAATCTATGCCCCATTTATCAAATGGTGTTACCACCACCTGTGGGTTTAAGGGCATTTCATCTAATCTTGTTGGTCGGCCCATTCTTTGACATTTGTCACACTTCCTTGTATATCTTGCTGCATCTTTGTGAAGTGTAGGCCAATAGTAGCCAGTTGTTAAAATCTTCTGTGCTGTTCTTTTGGCTGCAAAGTGCCCTCCACATGGTTCATTATGACATGCATGAAGAATGTCATATGTCTCATCTTCTCTCACGCATCTTCTCTTGACTTGGTCAGGTCCAGTGTAAAATAATGTGCTATCAATCCAAGAGAAATGGAAGCTTTTCTCTACAAGCAGCTTCTTATCCTTATAAGAGAAATGTGTTGGCATTTTGTTAGCTGCTAGGTAATTAGCTATATCTACATACCATGGATTCTGGATAGTAATATGAAACAAATGTTCATCTGGGAATGCATCATTTATCAAAGTGGTGTCTTCTACAGTATGATGAATTCTAGATAAATTATCAGCTACCATGTTTGCTTTCCCTGGCTTGTCAATGATTGTTATGTCAAATTCCTGCAATAGAAGAAGCCATCTTGCTAACCTACCTGTGATGGTAGGTGTGTTCATGAGATAATTAATTGCTGCATGGTCAGTATGAACAAAGATAGGATAACCAGTTACATAATGGCAGAATTTGTTCAGGGCATAAACTACTGCTAGCAATTCTTTCTTGATGACTGTATAGTTTAATTCTGGTCCATGTAGACTTTTACTGATATAATATATTGCATTTTTAAGGTTTTTAGTATTTTTTCCTAAGACAACACCTACAACATAGTCTAAAGCATCTGTATGTATGTGAAATGGAAAATTCCAATCAGGACCCCTAAGTACTGGTGCAGTTGTCAAAAGTGACTTGAGCTATAGGAAGGATTCATCACATTCTTTTGTCCAAGCAAATTTAGCTTCTTTGGTAAGTAAGTTGTACAGAGGATTAGCTATTTAACTAAAGTTCTGGATAAACCTCCTATAATAGCCAGCGTTCCCTAGGAAAGATCTAACATCTTTTTTCTTAGTAGGAATAGGGAGTGTGAGAATTACCTCTATTTTCGCAGGGTCTACCTGGATTCCAGCTTCGGAGATAAAATGTCCCAATACCACTCCTTCCTACATCATTAGAAAACACTTTTCACTATTGAGAGACAAATTGTGTTCCTCGCATCTGATTAGCACTTTCTCCAAGTTCTTCAGAGCTTCCTCAAATGTGACACCGAATGTAGTGAAGTCGTCCATGTAGATTTCCATGCAATCATGAGATATATCAGCAAAGATGGTGATCACAGCTCTCTGAAAGGTAGCAGGTGCATTGCATAATCCAAATGGTAATACTGAATAGGCATATGTGCCCCAAGGGCATGTGAATGTGGTCTTTTATTGATCTTCAGGGGCAATGCTTATCTGATTGTAACCACTGTATCCATCCAGGAAGGAAAAGTATTTCTTTCCAGCTAAATTATCCAATACCTGGTCAATGAAAGGTAAAGGAAAATGGTCCTTCTTTTTAGAATTATTTAATTCTCTATAATCCACACATATCTGCCATTTACCTCCTTTCTTAGGTACTATTACCAATGGTGATACCCACTTGCTATTAGAGATTGGGTAGATGAATCCAACGTCCAACAACTTCTGCAATTTTGTTTTAACTATTTCTCTTAGTGCTGGATTTATTCTCCTCTGTGGTTGATGAAGTGGAAAGCTTCCATCACTGATGTAGATTTTGTGGGTGTAGAGTTTTGGGCTGAGTCCCTCCATATCTCCATAATCCCATGCAAATGATTTTTCATGCTGACTGAGAAGCTTGGTTAACAATGCTAACTTTGATTGGGACATCTTATTATTTACATGCAGGTTATGACTAGAGGATAGTTCCACTGTTGTTATTAGCTCTGCCATTAACACTTCAGGGACTGGACTTCTTTCTATTTCACTTGTTATTAATTGATCAATCATTTCAGGATTTATTGGAGACATACAGTCCTCATAAGTACATAGCTGTAAAATAGAACTTTCTGAAACATCTTTAGCCACAATACATTCATTAGTAAGAATGCTCTGTATAACTTCATCCTCCTCTTGCATCTTTAGAAAGGATTGCCTATGCAACATCATGAGCTGGGCTACTAAATTTATCTCTTCCTCTTCTTCTCCTAAATATGGCCAAATAGGTTCTTCCAAGTCTGGCTGGGGTTGGGTAGGAGGATATAAGGCTAGATTCCTTATGGCTTGACCATTTGAAATTGTCATACTGCCTAATCTAAAATTGATTTTGGCATCAGTGGTGGCTAACCAGGGTCTTTCCAAGATTACAGGATAGCCAACAAAGTTCACTTTAGGTGATAGGATAAGAAAATCAACAGGGTTCTCCCATGAATCTAAGCTTACTATCACATCTTCTATGAGACCTTCTGGAGTAACAGTTGAACTATCAGTAAGTTGTAACACTATGGCTATTGTTCTTAAGCCTTCTATGCTTAGCCTATGCATTGTATCTTTAGTCATCACATTTATTGCTGCTCCCAAATCAACTAGAGCATTCTTCACAATTTGTCCATTTATTATCAGGTTGACTAGTGGGCTGCTAGGATCTGAATACTTTGGGATTAACACCTTTCCTAACATGATATCTGCTAATTTCCCTATAACATGTACTGTTTGAGGGTCCTTCTTCTTCTGTCATGGCTTCTTAAGGCATGCTTCCTTAATAGCATTTCCATAAAGAGGTATATCTTTGATAGCTTGGAACAGAGGTATTTTTATGTTCATATTTTTCAGCTGCTCAATAATATCAAATGTTTCTTCCTCTTGGGGTATAGGTTTTTCTTTGTTTAGCCTATGTGGAAAGGGTGGATTTATTGAAGTATGGACAGTAGTTCTGCTGGGGATATCAGTCAGCTGGCTGGTATTTGGCAGTGTTTCTTCTGGAAGTGGTGCTGCAGGAGTGTCTGCAACTTCCATGATAATAGGATATTTAGGTGTAGGCAGTGTGGTACCAGACCTCAAATGTATATCAGCTATCTCTAATGAATAAGTAGGACACTGTTGGGTGTCAGTAGTGTACGTTTGTTGCTGTTTCTATTTATTATTTGGATTTGGCTGTGGTTGAGCAGGTAATTGGGTTGGCTTTGGATTAGCATTAGTTGTTGCAGGAGGTGGCATTATTGTAGGTGGTTGCATTAGAGGTGGAAATAGTGGAGGATTTTGGTTAGGCCACTATGGAGGCCCCCTCCATTGATTAGTTTGCTACCAATTTCCTTGTGGTGGCTGCCATTGATTTTGTTGATTAGATCACTGGTTATTTTGTGGGTTTTGCCATTGGTTATTCTATTGATTAGGCCATTGGTTACTTTGCTGGTTTTGCCAATGGGGTTGAGAGTACTGAGAAGTGTTCTGATAATTTTGGTTTTACCACTGGTTATTACTAGAATTTGAGAATTGTAGAGGATCTTGTGGCATACCTTGTCATGAAGCCCATGGTCAATGTTGAGCGATGAAGAACACTTGATCATTGTCTCCTTCTATCTTCATATAATCAGTTGGCAAATATTGATTTTTCAGGTTTGCTACCAGCTTACATCCGCAGTCTTTCTTTTGGTTGTGGCAGTGTGGACAGTACTCAGCCAATTGTGATTCTGCTTCTGCATGCTTCTTCTTGGCAGTAATCATGTCAAGGTGTGTAGCCACATCATTTATTACATCTTTCTTGAAATCTGTGAGAAAATTAGATATCTCCAGCTTTGAAACACCTGAGCTAATCCCTTTTGTGACTATGGGATGGTATCCCCTACCTTTCTTTATAGTTGACCTTGAGTAATTTTGATAGATTTTCTTGAGGTCATCCCAAGAATATTGGGATATGTCTCCACCAGCCATCAAGTCTAATGCTTCCAGACAGTTGTCGTTTACCCCTCTCAAGAAAACTAGTTTCTGTGAATCCTCTACTAGTACATGCTAGGGATTCTTCTGCATTGTGTATAAAAAATGTGAAACATAGTCCTCCAATGTTTCATCTTCCTTTTGAGACATCCTAAAGATGTCATCTCCCTTTGGGTCACTGCCTTTGCAATAATCTTTATATTTTTGTAAAAACAACGTCTGCATCTCATCCCAGGTACTTGTTGCATTAGCGCCTAAGCCCATGAACCATCATAAGGCTGACTCTTTTAGTGTTGCAAGAAACAACTTGAGCTTATGAGCATCTGTATTATAGTCGAAGCTTTGACAGAGTATGTCAAACTCAAACAAAAAAGTGTCAGGATCCTCTGTTATAAGACCATAAAACTTTGGAAGAGCAACTGTGGGTATATTTTTGAGATTAGCATTGTTTATAAGGCTTGGGAGAGGAAATGGGAAAGTAGGGTGTGCCATTACTGGAGGTATTTGATTATGGGGTTGCTGCTGGAAAGGAACATTAGCTACTAGATTATTAACACTAGGTGGATTTGGACCGAAATTATCTAGAAAGCTAGCCGAGATTTCTGCAAATGGTCAGAAGCTACTTATATCAAGTGTTTCTACTCTAGAAGAAGATGTTTCAGGAAAGTCGAGGCTTGCATCTTCAAAGGGTAACTCAACTTCTTCAACTTCCTCGTTCAAATTAGCAGGCTCTACTGGGAGAAATCTACCATATTCATCTCATCGCCTTTCCCTTCGATGCATGCAATTGAATTCTTCATGCTTGTGAAGTAATTTTTAGGGATACAATTCTAAAAACTAATCTAGGAATAAAAAATGACTCAAAAATGTTCCTAGCTTGACACCATCCCCGACAGCGGCACCAAAAATGAACCGCCCCACAATAGGTGTGGAATAATCATGCTCAAGGCCTTTCTTAGGAGTGGTTTACTCAATCTAAGGACTACTTCTCCCATTATGAGGTGCATTTAAATTGTCAACCTAGGGACGTATACTTGAAATGGTCGGCACAATATGTGCACTAGGCTCCTTAAGGTGTCATTATGCTTATGCTGCAGGAAAGTAAAAATGCATAAAAGAAACCTACACTAGTGCTGCAGGAAAATAATACATTTATCTCCTTACTGAAATGAATGCTAGAAATTTCTAACTCTACTTAAACCTATACTTTCAGCCTAGAACATCCATTAT
>MU228364.1:142629-155557 GCA_018584345.1 Thuja plicata | reverse complement strand
CCTCCCAAGTGGGCCCCCTTGGTTGGCTTCTACTAATCTATTAACACAGAATGTAAACCAAGAACTATTTCATTGTATTTCAAAAACTCATTACATAGAAACAAGACATGGAACTTGAAATAGATTGTTGTGAAAATACAATAGTTTTCTTCCAAAAACCTCTTTCTCTAATTTATATCTAACTTCAAACTATCAGTCCAATCCCTATATATAGAGGATCAAACATTTATTACAAAACAAAAAGGGAAACTATCTTGCTGAAAACATGTCGGAGAAGAATATGGAAATACAACAGCCCGCGGTGTGGGTAATGAAGCTCGGACGACCAATTCAACATACTAAAGTGCAGAGGGAATACAGGCACACTACATCCCTACATCCTGCAATAATGGCTCCATTGTAGCAGTTGTGTTTCCTGGTGCTATAATGATCACTCCGCCGTAGCTGGTCCTCAACAGTCTCCCTTGAATGTTGTTGACCACTCTCTAGCCACTTTCTCTCCTGTCAAGTTAGTTATGTTGTGGAAATATTCATGCAACAAGCTTAATCAAATTAAATATCCAGATATTAGAACATATATTTTGATGGTTTTATGAAATACTGCACTATATGTATAATATTAGCTAAGTATGTCAAAAACATCTACCCATGGTTTATCAGTTCTATTTGGACTTTATCACAAGTTTTGACTGGCTAGGCTCTCAAATGTTTGTCAAAAACTAGAACAGAGTATTTAAAGTTATACAAAATAAAGGCAATAATTTGGCCTTATCAATCGACAAGCATGAAAAGGTATTAATCAATCACTATAGGTGATATTCATATACTATAAGCTTTAATGGATCTACAATAAGAAATTATAGATTGCATACAGTCAGGTCAAACATATTGTACACATTCTAACAAGTGGAGTACACTTAAGAAATCCTTTCAAGGAAGGTGGACTTAACACACCTATTGTAAATCTCTTAAAACTGAGTGCACACTTAACAATGTTGCTAAACCTCTTAACAAAGTAGATCCTAATAGGTCTCCACATTAATACTCCTAACATGGTAGATCATCAGAAGTGATCAAATTGTAAGCCTTAACTGGCTCCCTTCCATTCTACAGATAGTGAAGCTTTGTGGGTGCCATCCCCACCACAGTTTTTACTTCCTAACAAGAGTTTTCTGCGATATCATATCTTGTGTTATGTGTCTATTACTTTCATGAGTGTTTCTATGAATGTTGCATACAAATAATATTATGAATTAATATTACATGCATAAGAAAGAACATCAGATATGGTTGGTAATACAATAAAGTTTAATTGCTAATGAAGAAAGGTGAAAAGTGTTAAAAGTTTTAGAGGTACTAATTCACCCCTCTCCTCTCAATACTACTTCCCATTAATCCCAACACTATAAGTTCATCCAATGTGACTTCCGTCTTATTCTTCTTTGATTTCTTCTTCTTTTTTTGTGAATCACTAGAATGTAAAACCATTGCCGATTTATCATCCTTCTCAGTTGTGCTTGATGAAGTGACCTGTTGTGCTTCTTTCTACTGCTTGGCATTGGTTTTAGCTTGTCGAGTGTTTGTAGACATCTCCACATTCACCTTAACATCATCGGTAGCATGTTTGTCAATTTCCTCAAGAATACCATCTTTAGGTTTATCTCCTTCATTGGTGTCCTTTGCTTCATCAGTCTTTGTTTTTGCATTCTTGTCTCGTGTATCTGCATCCTTTTCTTTATCTCCTCTAGTAACCTTGTCAATATCGGTTACATCTTGAGTATCTTCGATGTCTTGCTGACCATCGATGTTGTCTTTGTTTTCCTCTTCCCCTGCATCCTTGGGAGTATCCTTTTCAAGTGACTTGCTTTGTTTCTTGCAGGATATTGATAACTTGTATCAATATTGGCATGTTTCCTAGAAAATTTACTTGTGCAGTATCAACATTTGTGTCCTTCTCATCAGTTTTGTCCTTTGCAACAGTGACATCTTCATCTTTATTCACTTCCCTTGCTGGGTCATCGGTAATGTCAATGACATTAGTATCCATAATGTTGTCATTTGTGGTGTTTGGCCATGATTCATCTGCAATATACACATTCTTGTTGTCGGTTGTATCATCTTCTTCTTTGTCTAACTCAATAGATGTGTCATCTTGAGTTGCCTTATTAACATCTTGTTGTCGAAGGTCTTTTTTGGGGCTTTTCTCCTCAGTGGGTTTGTTCATTATCTTACACCATTTCTTGTGGTTGTCCTAATCAAGCTCTATAAGATTTCCTTCAATAAATTTGTATGCTCTCAACTTTGGTGAGAACTCCTTTTTGTATTTCTCCATCATTTCATCTATTTCTACCTTCTTTGATTTAGGTGGCATGAGAGAAACAAGTACTCTCTCTCTTATTTCTTTTTCATTTTTCAAGGCAAATGGCCAACGAGAGTATAGTCTATCCAAGATTTACCTTGGTACATGACTACATTCAAACTGAATTGGTACATATTTGAACTTGTACATTTTTTCTATGATGGTGTCTTCAATTTTGTTACGATCTTCTGGATCTAACTTCAACCATCTTCTGATCTTTGAATCTGTAATAGATCCAGAGTTTGCAATAAATTTGCATATGTCATTAATAGATTTAGGAGGTGTTACCTTGACACTTTATACCTCTACAACTTCATCCTTCTTGGTTTCTTCTATATCCTCTTAGGTTCTTATGATTTTCCTTCCTCTTTTGTTTTTCCCCCTCTTTGGTGTGGCAGCTTTCCTCTTGTAAGTCCTAAACTTTCCTTTCTTTAGAGGTGAAGGAGTAGAATCCTTTAATGTTTGGCTTAAATTTTTAGAAGAAGTTGTTGTCCTTGGCTTTTTAGTTGGTGGAGGAGGTGGTGAATTTGAATCTGTCTCCTCAGAGTCATCCTTTCCTTCATCTTTACCGATAGATAACTGTTCTTCAGTTTCTTCCTCCTGTTCAAATTCTTCATCCTGTTTAGCTTCTCCCTCGGTTGCCAACAATATCTTTTTGATATTTTTCACCATCTTGTCCTTCTTTCTGACAATTTTATTAACAACCAGGCCATATTTTATTCTTGTCTTGGCCTCTTCATATGTTCCAAATTTGGGTTGTTTCTTATCCAATGGTTCGTTGATCAAGGCATCAATTTCCTTAGTTGCAAGATCAATGTTGATCTCATACTCTAATGGTTGTAACCATGTTGTCCTTGGTACAACAAGCTTAATTTATGTATTTTCTGTATCAACCATGAAGCATATCTCATCCTTATACTTTTTAATGAGTTGCTCAGGGATTCTTACCCTCTTTTTCATTTGGTCTTTGAATACATTGAAGTATTCATCCATGACTATTTCAAAGTTATATGCCAGTGTGGCTATGTGTTCACTAATTTTCATGGTGAATGGTTTGGTGTTGTCCCATTTCACATCTCCTACCGATGGGAATTTTTCTTGAAAATAAAAGAATATACACATTATGAGTGAGCCAAACTTACAAGTGTTTGACTTTGCATTCCTGATAGTCTTTAAGTTATTCTGCAAATGATATACGAGTAGTTCAGATAAGTACAATTGTGTTCCCTTCTTCACAATTTTGTAGGTTGTGTCTACTGCACCTGATGCTATGTTGTTCAATCTACTTGCTTGAAATAATTTGTAGCCCAGAACACATGCACCGAACTTGATCTCATCATCGGTTATGGTGGTAACTTTTAGTCCTCTACCATCCCATTTGGATCCTGTCATCTTTTCAGTCTTGACCTTAGGTGGATGCTTGAGTGCCTTTACTTTCTCAGTCATGGGGTAGCTGGTGACCACATGGATGACATCTCGGGTTATTACCTTTGGTTCATCAAGCCATAACTTGTTGTTATGCATTTGGCTTAGCACTAACTGAATCCATTTGATTTTGAAAACCTTCGGGAACATTAGGGCATTGGTGAGCCCTTTTAATTCAATGTGCTCATGTTCATATTTTAGTGTTCCATCTTTGTTGCACAACTTATTATAAGCTTCTTCAAATTTTGAAGTTCCTATCTTTGCAATCTTGCAGTGTATGAAAGATCAAACATCTTCTACGCGTAAAACCCTAGCTGGTATGCGTGAAAATGCTCCAGCATTGTTGGGTTGTGAGGCAACCTCAAGATGGATCTTGTAGTTAGGTTCCTCACATGCCGAATTCTTGATGAGATTGAACTAATCCTTCTTTGTGTTCTTGGATTTCATGGATCTTGATGTTGAGGTCATTTTCATAAATTTAGGGCTTCCTGTGAAATGCACAAAGAAAGAGTTGTCGGTTCTGTAGAACTTACTGTATACTCATGCAATGATTCTTGGTCTTCTTTGGAGTGCGGTGTGTTGAGTCGTGGTCGCTCTATAACTTAGTTTATTTCTGCTCAAAAATCACCTTGTTCACTTTGCTCTGGTTGTTGTGACAAATGATTTGTTATGTTGCCCTATTTATAGGTGTTGCCCTAAAATGTGTGCCATAAATGCTTACCAAATCCTCAGTGTATTAAGATAGAGTTCATTGGTGAATAAAGACGGAGTTCATCGATGAAGACTTCATTTTCCTTCGGTGACACTCATAACATTTTAGAGCAATCATTCTTCCACTTGCTTTTACTGATAAGTTTTAGTGTCATAGACAACTTGTTCACTTTGCTTGGTTATCGACGAGGCTCGGTTTCTATGTAGAAACTTTTCTATTAACCGATGCTTCTCAGTAACTATAGGCAGTCTTGGCTTTGAATGTATACCGACGGGTTTCAATATATATGTCCGAAAGCATAGTTATCATAGATTTTTAAAAGTAATACCATGATGCATCTTTCTTATGCTAATTTGGCATTATATCAACATATATATTATGGAACTAATGTAAAATAATAACTTGGATAATGCAGTTCCATACTTACTTGTTCTGCTTAGGTGGGGGTGGTGATGTAACCGGATCCATTGGATGGGGTGTCACCATTTGCATTTCTCATTCTAGCTTCATCATTGTTTGAAGCTTTTATCCACATTTTGTCTCTAGCTCTCCAGATGTCTTCAATGGTTCCATTGGGATATGTGCTTGTCTCTATCATTCAGTCTCTATAGTCTTTCTTGAGATGACCAAATTTATGATAGTGTAAGCATGTCATTCTAGGGTTAGTCCAGCCTCTAGACTTTCTAGTTCATTGTCTCATATAGTTTTCAGCAATGTGACCATATCTTCCACATGTTGTACAATTTTTCCAAGTGTTGTAATCCCATACATACTGATTATCAACTCTCTTTGGTTGACAGGGAGTTTCTTGACCTTTAGGCTTCCATGCTTGCCTATTCTTTTTCCAGCATTCAAGAGTTGTGTGCCCATTCATTTTTCAAGTAGGACAATATTTTTCCATGTAGGTTTCCTTCTTTGGTTGTTTCATCTTAGACTTAAATTCACATGCTTTATGTCCTTTCTTGTTACATTTATAATAGAATCCTATGAATGAAGATGTAGATTTAGGAATACTTTTCATTTTGCCTCTATATACATTTGATGTATGACCTTTCTTTCCACAATGATTTCATGTAAGATTTCTTGGTCTTGAATTTGTATAGACATTCTTTGGATCAATTTGATTTGATCATTCTCCATTCTCTATAAAACTTAGACCGTTATTGTTGTTGACTCTTCCTTGTCCTTCAAGAAAATCATCCATTCCTTTATTGTTTTCTTCAGCTTTCTTGATAATTTCATTATGTTGTTGTTGAATTCTTATTTCATGTTTCAACTTTTCATTCTCATCCCTCAGTTCACTGATAGCTTCTATTCTTTCAATGAGTTCAACATTTAATCTGTTTTCCTCTTGTCTTATAAGAATAATCTAATTTTTTATCTCATGGTGATGCTCTGTAAGTCTTTGTATTTCAGACTCTTTTTCTTGTAGCTTTTTTGTGATCTTTCTTCTATCATCAATAGCT
Organism: Thuja plicata; assembly: GCA_018584345.1. Taxonomy (NCBI): domain Eukaryota; kingdom Viridiplantae; phylum Streptophyta; class Pinopsida; order Cupressales; family Cupressaceae; genus Thuja; species Thuja plicata. The sequence continues at coordinate 149,595 of MU228364.1, read as the reverse complement.
AGTGTTCTTTCTTACTCAACCTGTCTAGCATTGTTCACGACATCAATCATCTTTACCATCTGTGTCTCTTGACTGATTTGTAGAGATTTAACTTGTCCAGCCAAATGTAGATTGGTTTTAGTTAGGCTTGTGATGCTTTCTTCTGATATATTTGATGCTTTGCTTGCAGTTGATCCCGAAGACTCAAATAAATTTGGTATCTCTTCCTCATGATAATCTGTCTCATTATAGCGAGATTTCATTTTCTTTCTTTCATCTAGCAACTGTATCATGTTGATTCTAGATTCTTTATACTATTCAAAGAACATATGAATTTCAAGCTTTTTATTCTCAATATTTTTATCAAGTCTATACTTCTCCATTGTATTATCTTTTCTCTTAAGCCTTTAAGCTTTCCAAGTAGAGACCTAGCTCTGATACCAATTTTTTGGATTAATGGGAAGTATGTACTAAGAGGGGAGGGGTGAATCAGTAGCTCTAAATTTTTTATATCCTTTTATCAATTAACCTTTGTAATCAATTGTATATCCATTCAATCTAATTTATACTATCTTGATGTGATTTATATCAATTAATAACATTAACATACATGTGAACATTCATAGAAACATTCATGAAAGTGATTTGACACATAACACAAGATATTATATCACAGAAAACTCCTGTAAGGAAGTAAAATTTGCGGTGGGGATGGCACCCAAAAAATCTTCACTATCTCCAGATTGGAAGGGGTTAGTTAAGGCTTGCAATTTGATCACTTCTGATGATCTACCCTATTAAGAGTATCGGTGGAGACCTGTTAGAGTATACTCTGTTAGGAGCTTTAGCAACACTTTTGAGTGTGCACTCGGTTAATAGATTTGTTGTTGGACTGTTAAATCCACCTTCCTTGAAAGGATTTTTACACTTTGCTCCACTTGTTAGAATGATAGAAAATTACAAATTGACCTGGTAAATGCAATCTCCTATTGTTGATACAGATCCAATTTAGTTTACATGAAAAAGATTATCACCTAATTGTGATTGAATAATACCTCCGATTCTCAGTATGCTATATTCTTGGTTCTAATAACCAAATTCACATTTTGTTGTTCTTATTCTTGAAACTCTCAATCTGATCTATAGATGTGCTCGTTGGCTTCATTCCTCTTGTCCTCTCTAGTTTCATCCATTTATAAGAATGATTGCATCATCTATTTATAGATGGATTGACTTCGTCAAGTTTTGATAAAAACAATGTTAACTCTAAGAGCATGTTTACAACTTGTACCTAGATCTCCTAGTCTATATGTTTTAAATCAGTTAGACTGATTAAAGCACTTACATTCATGTATCTTGTCCCTAAAGAAATGGATTTAAAACAAATAAATATCCTATAAATAGAATAAACTTGCTTTATTTGATGTGGAAGTCAGATCCACTTTTTGTGGGCTGCATCTGACTTTCAGTTCCTGTCTGTCAATCATGCTTGACTGTCCTTCGGTTTTGTTCTATCGGTTGCACTTTACCTGTCTTGTTGGTCTGCACTATATCTTGCATGTTGGGTTCCTCTATTGGGTTCCTCTTTATCTTTTTGTTATTGTATTTTCAGTTTACACACTAAGTTGTGTCGTCAGTTCTCTTTTCACTCAGTCATCTTCAGTGATCTCTTAATATCTGATCTTCAGTTTGCTCTTGTCCTGTCTTTTGGTGTATGCTTACTGAAAGTGTTGTTTGCATACTAATGGAAAATTAATGTCATCAACTTTTATCTTTCCTAGATAGAGATCCATGAGATGCTCATTGTTCATTTCAATTCATTTAGTTTAAAATGATGTATTTCAAAGTTGAATTGATAGTAACAATACTAATTTCATGAAGGTATGATTTTCATATACACAAATGGCGCCCACCGTGGGGCTTTAAGCCTCATTTTTTAAAATATCACAAATTTTTGGTGTGTTTGAGTATATTTATTTGCAGGAATTTGAAATTTGTAGGTAAAGTGATGCGTAGGGATGTAAAGATTGATGCCTTTAAATAGCGAAGTAGCGCATAGAAAAATTCTTCTATCTTCTGTCGTATATTCTCTCAACGCATCAGATAGAAAAGTGACACATAGGCAGATAAAGTTTGACACCTTTACACAAAGAATCAACATGTTTAAAAGCTCTTCTATCTCCCATCTAACATTCTCTCAACACCTCTGATAGAAAAGAAACACGTAACATCTGAAGTCTGATACATTTGCACTGAAAAGTGATGCATAGCAGGAGTTTTCTAACACTTACTCTGTTATCTTTAAGCGCATTTGATTATATTTTAACGCTTTCCAGTTGTAAAGTAGTGCTATGTAACTTTTAAACTGTGCTTAGAATAAATTAAAGTAGCGTGTAAACATTACTAAAGCAATGCTCTGTCACTTTTAAAATAGCGTGTGCTATTGTATTTGAAATTTTTGTAAATTATTAAAAGCCAACAAGTTAACGAAAATTATTTTCCAATTTGTAGGTGTCAAAGCATAGGAAGGTGAAGAATCCCGCACTTCAGATTCATAAGGAGGATAGAGAGATCAAAAGGTTGTTAAAGTGTGAGAAAAGAATCCATAATGCAAATATTATTTAAACTTTAAATGAAGATGTAAAGCTTTATGATCATTATGTCAAAATTGTAAAGGCTTACAAATCCAAGTATATTTCTTTAAATTGATTCTATTCACCTTAAAGTCTTTAAAATAGCATCAAATTTAGGTGAATTTGAACTTTGCCTTTTGGATTTAGATTTTCCTCATTTTGTTTGAGTTGTGTTTGTCGACTAACTTGTTGGAGGAGAGGATGCAAATGAGCTAGAACGATCGCCACTAGGTGAGTAAAACAAAAAATCAAAAACACAAAAAAGTGCCTAATCTAAGCTAGCTTAAAAAATGGTGAGATCTAAAATCCTTTTGTATTTTTTCTTAAATTGCGACTCTCAAAGTTCCAAATCTAGCTAATTAGTAACCTATTATTGTTTTTGAAAAGAAAAATTAGGCCTATGCTCTCAACTTTAAAAGTTGATAAAAAATCCAAACATGTCGATTTTAACAATAGAAAGAAAGGTTGGAAATGAATAAACACTAAATTGAACCTCTGTTCTTGTGGAAGAGAGGTTCTAGGTATATGTTATTCACTCTTTGAGTGAATAAAAAATCCAAACACACTTCAAATCCCTTAGATTAAGAGGTGGAAATAAACATTGCTTATTGTGTTTGGAAGTGGAAAATAGTAGGGATATGCTCTTTACCCTTTTGGGTGAAGCAAAATCAACCTATTTAGCCATTTTGATTTTTTTATTTATGATGAATATGCTAGATCTTTAGTGGGCCTGCCTCCCGAGATTTTCCTTTTCAAGTACGATGAGAGGGAACAACCCAAAAGTGGGAATTAAGATTACGCCAATCTATTCCACCCACTTTCCAAAACAAAATCTCATTAAGTTGAAAAACTTAGAGGGTGACAATATCGAATGCCTGGACTCGTAGGGTTAATAGCCTAAATTGTGTATCGCAACTGCGTAGCCCTTGTATGATTCATTTGATATTTTCATTTGGAAATCACAATAAAATACCCAAGTAATTTAGTTGACTACCTTATAGAGCCATTTTAGAAGCCAAATTTGTCTATAGGAAGCTTGCTTGGAAGATTTTTTTCTTCAAAACCTGTGGAAATGATCAAGAACATACACTCTGTGTGTAGATTTAGAGGTTAAAACAAAGATTGTTGTTGTGTGTGTTGTGATTGATGATTTATATTACAAAAATGCAACATTCATCCAGATCTGATCACACTTTAAAATTTTAAAAAATCAATCAAACAGTGTTCCAAAACAGTGACACATTCTTGTTCCGAAGATTTTTTATCGCGTAAAAACAGGGAGTAGCACATTTCAAATTTTAAGTGACGCCTGTAAACAAACATTTACCACTTGTGACCAAATAAATAATGTGTGTGTATATAATTTTATCGCTTATAAACTAAGAAGCAATGTGTATGACCTTGTTTTAATGCTTAATAACTGTCAAGCAGTGCACCTAAACAACCAACTAGCGCGTATCATTTTTCCAGTGAGCGCGTACAACCAAGTAAAGTAGCACATAAAACCAAGTAAATTAGCACACACCAGCTTTGAACTAATGCGTACAGACTGAGACAGTCAAACAATGGGTATCTCCTAGGGTTTTTGGAAAATTTTAAGATTATATTTGGATACCCTTTTCTGAGTACTCCCTGTCTAGTCTATCATAGAGATTCAATCACTTTAGATTTAAGGTGTCAAGAAAAATTGCAAAAGGATTAATCAAAAGGTTGAATTTTAAAAACATAAGTTTTCATGTAAATGCCTATTTTGACAAGATCTCATTACGCCAAGGAAACCTTACAAGAATAAATAACTCATCTCAGACAAGGGATACCCTTTCCAAGTAAAAAACTTGCTTCCTCACAAAAATCTTTTGAAATTGAAGAGGAAGTAGAACCAACCACAATGAATTTCCCTTATGGATTTATGGACCCTAACCTCATCACTCCCGTTAATCAAGACACCAATTCCCACAACAATAATCAAAATTGTGGAAACAACAATGCTAATAACAATGGAAATAATGGGAGAGGTAATGATCCTAACAATGGTGGGAATACCATCAATGATGGAAGAGATAGAGACCCTCAAGAGGAAGAGGTCACCAAAGAAAGAATTAATGAAGCAGCCCAAAGTCCTTTCTTTATGAATGTCATGGAGAAAATCTTAGAAAGAGATAGGGAAAAATACTTTTTAAACCTAGCACAAGTGGGGGTGAAACTCCCCCATTGATATGACAAACCTAAAGAAGAATGACAAAGATGAAAAGCAACTTGCAATTATGACCAAATAATTTAAAATTTTCCAAATGCAATTGGATAGCATGAAGAAAATGATGACACCAAATCCATTCTCAATGGAATCTATATGCATGTTTCCTTTTGATAAAACCCTAATTATGGTACTATTCCCTTCAAATGCAGTATTCCCTAAATATGATAAGTATGAGGGAGCATTTGATCTGCAAGATCACCTAAGGGAGTTTTGTGCATTGATCTTTGAGTTCATGCATGATACCACATATTTAATGCATCTTTTTCCAAGAAGTCTTGGAAGACCAGCGATGGAATGGTTCTCAAAGCTACCATCAGGTATTCGAACATTTGAGGAGTTGGCCTCAAAATTTGTGACCCATTATTCATATAATATCAAACATGAGGTCACTATGATTAACCTATGCAATACCAAACAAAGGGATGGAGAAGCATTTTTTGTCTTCTTACAAAGATGGATGGCGATAGTTGCTCGATACCCTCGAAGTGTACCAGAGAAGGAAAATATGGATATTTTCATGAATAATCTAAATACCAAGATGAACTATTGGTTAAGATTGAAATGTCCATGTACCTTTGAGAATTTTATTAAAAATGGGGTTACCAAGGAGGAAGTGTTATTAAAAAGTGGAGAAATCAAACTCTACAAGGAAAATAAGAATTTTCCTAATACCCAAAATAATTCCAACAACACTAATCTAGCTCCTCCTAATAATAATCAGTTTTGGATAAAGAATACTAACAAGGGTTTGGTTAATGATGGAGTGGTTGAAGCTAATCCCTTAAATGCTATTCCTTTCAATATCACAAGAAGATCTAATCAAGAAAAAAATATGAACCAATCCCCAAAGATTCCATTTAATAAAAATAACAATTATTCCAATACTCAAGAAGCCAACAAACCAAAACCATTCTTTATCTCATCGCCAAAAAGAAAGTTCACACCCTTGGGTGAACCTCTTGAGAATGACTTGATAACACTCATCACAAATAATATTATTGTTCATTCTAAATCAAGACCATACAAACCACAAGTTAAACCCTCATGGTGGAACGATGCTCATATTTGTGAGTATCATCGAAATAGAGGGCACAAGACAAATGAATGCATGAGATTAAAGCATCTGGTCCAAGATTTTATCAATAATGGTATCATTAAGGTTGAAGGACCTCAAAACAATGAGGATCATACGGCCTTCAAAACCCCTTTCTTTAACCATGAGAAGGGAGAATCTTCGAATAGAAATAAAAACAATAAAGGAGGGAATAACAAAGTTAATTTTTCACATAGCTATGATAATGTAATTAATTCCTTGACAGGACACGGGAACAGTATCAATGTTATTGTTGTAAAAGATAAAAAATAATCAAAAGAAACCTCTAATGTTGTCACTAGGGGGAAAGCATCAAAGAAAAACTTACAAGGAACTACCCCAAAGGTTACTTGCCCTAATCAACCATTTTCTTCTCAAAGGTAATACAATATTGTGGATCAATTGCAAAAGACGATAACCCAAATCTCCATCCTTGAATTGTTAAAACTCTCACCAAATCACAAGGATATTTTGGAAAAGTCTCTTGGTGAAACTACTATTCCCGACAACCTAGATGTGGATAAATTCCAAAATATGGTGGGTCATCTCATAGCACCTCATTGCTTGTCTTTTTCCAAAAAATATGACATGTCCATTAACCATCCCCAAAATTTACCATTGCATATAGAGGTTTTTATACATAAGCATCGTGTCAAAAGAGTCCTTATTGACGGGGGATTTGGTTTGAATATCTACACTTTGATTCTAGTAAAAGACGTAGGGTTTTTTGAAGGAGCCGTAGATCCAAAGAAGAAAATTACTATCAAGGCCTATGATGATGAAGAGAGATCCTCTAAAAGAATGGTGGTTTTTCCCATTCAAGTTGGCCAAATTTAGAAATACACTATTTGCCAAGTTCTTGACATGAAGTTAACTTATAATTGTATGCACCCTAAAATGGTCGCCTAGACTTTGGGCCCCATTTATTATTTTATCATTTTATCAAATTTCTGAATCAATGTTTTGGAACATTTTCAATTCAAATCAATTTCCTTGATCAAATT
>MU228364.1:124738-137807 GCA_018584345.1 Thuja plicata | reverse complement strand
AAGATTTAATCTCCCTTTTAATTGAATAAAATTTATCTTATTTAATTAAAGTAAATTTCTCCCTTTTAATTAAATAAAATTCCTTTTATTTAATTAAATTCAATTCCTCCCATTTAATTAAATAAAAATTTTCTAATTTATTTAATTGAAAGAAAACCCTCTTTTAATTAAATAAATAAAAATCCCCACTTAAAGCACTTTATTTGATGAAAAAGGAAATAAATTAAATGAAAATTAAATAAAAATCCTTTTTCCTTCACATCCTCCTAAGTGGTGGGATTTTTTGCCTCTTAATCATAACCTTTGATTTTTGCCTCTTAATCTCAACCGTTCACTTTCCTATATAAGGAAATCTCTCCTCATCATCAATCATCAATCATCAATCATCAATCATCAATCATCATCTTTTTCATAGTATTGTTATGCTGCAGGTTTGGAGAGCAATTTTGAAGGAGAATTTGAGCACTTGAGCTTGGATATTGCAACTTCTCTCTTCTTGTCTTCTTCTTCTTGCATTCATAGCTACTCATATAGATTAGATTCATATTTATTTTCATAGATTAGATTTGCATTTGTATTTCCTTTCATAGATTTAGCCATGCATTGTTATCATATAGAGTAGATCTCATTTCCATGCATTGAATCTCTCATTTCATGGTGTACTTGAATAGGCACTAACTAGGTCAATATGAGGGCCTCCATTTCACACTTTTGCACTCCATGACTAAAGAGCTATGGATCGATATTTGAGGCCTCATTATTGAGCAACCTTAGATGGAATGATTCATAGAAGTGTGTCAACATTTTAGCACACAATAATATCTTTCTAGGAAGACCATGGATCCATGAAATTCAAGTGGTCCCCTCCACATATAGCCAATGCATCAAAGTTTCCTTACATGGGAGAGGAAATTACCATAAGTGAATATGTAAATCCATTACAATATTGTGATGTTGTTAAACCTATCAATGAAACATTCATCTCACACAATAGTGAAGAGACCATCTCAAGTGCTCCTAAAGAAGAAAAGCAAGAATATGGTCCTAGTTTGAGCGAGATCACTAACTCATCTCCAAGCAAAACTAGCTCATGATCTACATTAACTAAGGGTAAAGAGAAAGTTAGTTTTATAGATGAAAGTAGTAAGAGTGCTAAATTAAGCTTTTAAAATCAAAAGGAGGAAGATTCAAAATCTCCTATAGTTGAAAATGAACAAGTTCAAGAAACACATTATCAAAAAATGGATAAGTTAATGAAGAGATTAGAGAGACAATGCAAAATTCATCAAAAAGGTGTAGGAGAGTATTATGTGTCATTGTTTGATTTACCTGCTTCACCCAAGTCACATGGTAGGCCAGTTAGCACTTCCTCTCATGAAAACTATAATGCTCATTTTGTAAGAGCAAGTGACCCTTCACCAAAACAAGAATAAGAGAATTAGGTTTTAAAGTGGTTGTATAAGGATGATGACGCTTCAAGTTCTCATGTAGAAAGGATCCAAAATGTGAGTATTCAAACACATCAATATGGAAAAGGTTTTCAAATCATGCAAAAAATGGGATATAAAGGAAGAGGACCTTTGGGAATAAGGAAGAAAGGATTGTTAGAACCAACCTCCTTAGAGATCTAAATATGAAAAATCAGGAATATGATACCAAGAACAAGGAAATGGTTCAAACAACTTCAATGAATCATATGACCACATTCATATGATAGATTCTAAAAGTGAAGAGGACTCCACTAAACATGAGTGAGATTCCTTATCTAAGGCTTCTTTTCATGACAAGGAAGTGGATTTAATCCATACCTATGCTCCTACATCTAGTGCAAATAAACAACCAAGTGTTGATCAAGGATCAATTTCTAATCAAGAGCCAAACAATTATCAAGAATCAAATTTGAAACAAGAATCAAATGGAACTCCTTAGGTGAGTGAACCATGTGTACCTTCATGGTTAGGATAATCAAACATTAGGTTTAATTCACAAGTGTTTCATCCATTAGAAATCAAAGAGGACTCAAGTGAGGATGATTTTGATGCAAGTTCTATGGAACACCTTGAGCAAGCCCATGTCATGTATTTTAGCGATACAATGTGTGAACCTTACAATGAATTCATGTCCTTAAACCCCGTGGATATGAATTTCCCAAAGAACATTTATCTCTTATCCACCATGAACTAATTGATTGGGACCTAGTCGAGCCAAATGACATACTCTCTTTTCCCAATGACAATTATGTGGCCCTATACCTAAATGTAGTTGAACCCTCTTTCACCAATGAATTTGATCAAAGAATAGAAATGGAACCAAGGGGACAATCTGCCAATCAAATAGGAAAAAAATAAAATAAAAAAATTAAATGGTCTAGTGGTGAAAACCACAATGTGGCAGTACTAGACCCCCCAAAAAAGTAAAAATAAAAGATATTTCCAGAGGTGAAAATCCAACTGTGGCACCTAAGGAAGAGAGATTGGACACCTTTCCTAAACATGATGAAGAAAGATCTCCTATCTTGATTGAACCAATAGAGAAGGTTAATATTGGCACCAAATCAGAACCATGGTTCATACATCTTGTAGTTTCCTTAACTCTAATAGAAAAGAAAGATTTCATCCAATTCTTCAAAGAAAAGCAAGTTAACTTTGCATGGTTTTATTCACATATGCCAAGGTTAGATCTGAGTTTCATTATTCATCATCTAAATGTAAGGCTGGGGGCTAAGCCGGTGAAACAAAAACTAAGAAAGATGCAACCCCATATAGCCTTTCTAGTGAAAGCAGAATTGGAAAAGTTGTTAAAAGTGGGGTTCATAAAGGTTATAGCTTATGCTGAATGGATATCCAATATTGTGCTAGTTTCAAATCATGATAAATCAATTAGAGTATTCATAGATTTACAAGATCTCAACTTGGCATGCCCAAAGTATGACTTTCCATTACCAAGCATTGATGCTATAGTAGATTTGATGACATGACACTCTATGTTTTCTCTTATGGATGGATTTAGTGGATATAACCAAATTAAGATAGCACTAGAGGATCAAGATAAAACAACCTAAACATGCCCTTGGGGTACATTTTGTTGGAACGTCGTTCCCTTCGGCCTTAAAACTGCTAGAGCTACTTATCAAATGGAAATGACCACAATTTTTCATGATATGATGCATACATTTATTGAATACTATGTAGATGATAGATTAGATAAATAAAATGAAAGGAAGGATCATCTACCAGTCCTAGAAAATATTTTCACAAGTTTGGAAGAATTCAAAGTTAGGTTAAGTCCTAAAAAGTGTGCATTTGGGGTGCAATCAGGAAAGTTATCGGGTCACATAGTTTCAAATAAAGGAATAGAGGTTGATCCTAAGAAAGTTCAAGCTATCATGGATATGGATGAACATAAGAACATAAGTCAAATGAGATCACTTTAAGGAAGGTTTCAATCTATAAGAAGATTTATATCTCAATTGGCGGAAAAATGTCATTCTTTCACTAGACTTCTACACAAAGACATAGTTTTTAAATGGGATTCACAATGTGAGGAAGCTTTCTCCTTATTGAATTCATACTTGGTTAATCCAATTATACTTATGAAACCTATCAAATTCAAGCCTTTACTTTTGTATATTTCAGCAACAGATCACTCTTTAGGAGTATTATTGGCTCAAGAAGATAAAGATGTAAAAGAAAAGGCAATCTATTATCTCAGAAGAACCTTGGTCAAATATGAACTTAACTATAGTTTCATTGAATGAGCTTGTCTCACAATATATTTTTCTTCCCAAAAACTACGTCATTATATGTTGGTGCAAAAGGTCAAGTTTATTGCTAAAATCGATCCTCTAAAGTATCTACTTAGAAAAATGGCTCTCACAAGAAGATTGGCCAAATGGGTGATGGTAATAAGTGACTTTGATATAGAATATGTAGATATAAAATCCATCAAGGGACAAGTTATAGTGGATAAATTTCCAGAGGCTCCTCTAGTTGATAACCATCATATTCAACTTGAATTTCTAGATTCAAAAATAATTATTGTGGAGGCAAAAACATGGAAACTCTATTTTTATGGATCATACACCCAACATGGATCGGGGGAAATAATTATTTTGATTACACCCCAAGGCTACATAATCCCTAAGTCTTATAAACTTTTATTTCTGTATACCAACAATATTGCAGAGTATGAAGCTTTAGTGATAGGCATCAAAATGGCTTTAGAGTGAAAAGTGATAGAGCTGCAAGTGTATGGGGATTCTCAATTGGTCATAAAATAGATTAATAATGAATATCAAACAAAGGATGACAAGTTAATGCCTTACAAGAGGATGATAGATGATTTGAAAAATTAATTTGCTTTGATAACTTTTGAGTAAATTCCAAGAGACATAAACAAAGCAACATATGCTATGAAAACCTTAGACTCTCTTCTTCAAATTCCAAAATACCATGCTAGATATGAATTCTTGGTGGAAGAGTTGGTGAAACCCACATTTGACCTTCCCAATTCCCAAATCATATGCATGTTAGTTGGACATGAATCACCTTGGTATGGAACTATTTTTACTTACCTGAAAGACCAAACTTTACCCTTTGACCAAACCCGTAATCAAAAGAGACACTTCATATGCCAAGTTTCCCATTATACTATCCTTTCTGACACATTATATCACAAGAGTCTTGAAAAAACACTTCTTAGGTGTCTAGAGGATGAGGAATAGAAATTAGCTTTATGAAAGGTTCATGAGGAGATCTCTAGGTCTCACTCTAGTGAAATAAACTTAGCTAAGAAAATACTTTGCATGGGATACTTTTAGCCAACTCTAAAGAAGGATTCTTGTTAGTTTGTCAAGATATGTTAGAAATGCCAATATCATGGGAATGTGATTCATGCGCCAAAACAAGATTTACACCCACTGATCACACGTTGTCCCTTTTATCAATGGGGGCTTGATTTAATAGGGATGATTTTTCCACCTTCATCCAATGGTCATAAATACATCATAACTACAATGAAATACTTTACCAAATGAGTAGAAGATGTTCCTTTGACGACTGTAATGGGTAAACAAATCTCAATGTTTTTCCTAAATCACATCATTTGTAGATATGACATTCCTCATACTATAATCACTGATAATGGAAAGCAATTCAAAAACAAAGATGTGGATGACCTATGTGACAAGTTCCATATTATACACCATTCTTCCTCCATTTATTATCCTCAAGGGAATAGACAAGCAAAGGCAACAAGCAAGAACATTCTCACAATTTTGAAAAGAACAATTGATAATTTAGGAAGGGATTGGCATATATAATTGAATCCGGTATTATGGGCATATAGGACCATAATTTGAACACCAATGGGAGAAACACCATTTTAATTGGTCTATGGAGCTAAGGATGTATTACCTTTAGAAGTTGAGATTACATCCTTGAGAGTCTCCTTACAATGTTTGATAACATATGAGGATTATAGGGTTGCTAGAATTCAACAACTTGAGTTATTAGAAGAACATAAAACTCAAGCATATGAACATCTCAAGGCATATCACAATAGAATGTTAATGAACTACAACAAGAAGATAAAGCCTAGATCATTTCAAGTTGGTGACTTAGTGTTGATGGAGAACCCTAAGAATCAAGTGGAAAGAGAGAAGAAAGGAAAGTGGCAAGAAAACTGGTTGGGACCATTCATTGTCACTTCTTCTTTTGGCACGAGAACATACAAACTAGCTGAATGTGATGGAGATGAGTTACAAGAACCTATTAATATCATTCACTTGAAGAGGTTCTATACCTAAGATTCAGATAAAAGAGTATATGGTGAAAGAGTATCAGATAAGAGAGTATCAAATGAGAGAAAGTATCATTCTTTGTATAGTGAAAAGAGATCCTAAAATAATCCAAAAATAGTGAAAAAGAGATCCTGAAATAATCCAAAAATAGTGACAAGAGATCATGAAGAAATCCAAAAATACTGGAAATAGTCTTAGAAAAAAGAGAAAAAAAAGTGGAAAATGAGCATGAAGAAAGTAAAAACATTCAAATATGGATCCTGAAAAAATTGTTATCTTCGTGAAAACTTGGCAAACAGGTGCCTTGGTAATAAAAAAGAAAAAAGATAAAAAATAAAACATAAAAAAAAAAAGATAAAAAAATTTAAAAATGTGCCTTGGTGAAAACCTAGCAATAGGTGCCTTGGTAGCAAAAAAATTAAAAAAGAGAATAAGAGCAATAAATTAAAGTGGTGAAAACCTGGTAAACAGGTGTCATTTGACCCTTATAAAGTCTTTCCTAGTTGCATGGTCCATCTTGCATCTTTCTGGCATCATTGTACATATCCTTATATTTATCATTTGTGCATAGTCATAATAAAGTATCTGAGCTACATCTTGCATATACCGAGCTTTTGTTATATTTTGGAAATTTTTCCCAAGCCCAACACATTTCTTTTCAACTGGGAGATTTAATCCTAATCAATGGATTTCATTAAAGCATGAGCCAATTCACACCAATCAAGGCATCAAACCACACCAAATAGACACTTGAACCTTTGATTTACATCATTGTTCGATTCCCATCTGATTTTGACATGACGTAATCCTTGACTTTCATTTGACTTAGTATTATCAGGATAAAAATAAACAAAAACCCAAAAGATCAAAATGGATGAAGTTCTATTTGAAATATGGATACGCACTAAGGTTTTGATGAGGTATTGAGTTTTCTTGAGTCATGTCCTTTTAGTTAATCCATGATGTTTTGACTAGATTAACAATGATGAAAGCGTGACATATTTTCTTGATTTTTGTGTGACTGTTTTAAGATTAATTCTTTGAAGTATGTGATTTTGTCTAAGGATGTGACCATCAAAGAGTCATCGAGGACATTTTGCATATGGAGGGGATTCAATCTCTGTCTATTTACGCAAAAGGATACCTTGGTCATTTAGATTTTCCATATCTTAATACCAACATCCACTTCCAATATTGAATCCGATGTAAGCGATATTCATACTCCCATGGTTGAACCAGTGAGAGTTGTACCGACTTCATTGTTGGAATTCAATGATAGAAGTATTCATATCATCATGGTTTGTCAAACTCGCCAGTGGTGGTTGTACATGCTAGAGGTACCAAAAGATTGATGATGAAAATTTAATCCATGCTTTCTTTGCAATAATGACAGTTAGTTGCATTTATTTTTAGAAGTAGTTTTGCATAAATGATTTCCTAGGTTAGGGAACGATTTTTCAAAAGGGTTGATATCATCAAAAAAAAATTTATCTTTTTAATCGAGTATGTTGGACTTTAATAAAAAACATTGCATATCATTAATCATTAATCATTATGCCATTTTTATTATCTATTATTTCTTAAAGTTATTGCATAAATCATTAAGCATTATTCATCAGCATTTTTATTTCATTAAAAGTTTTATGCATAGAAAACAACAAAAATAAAAGCATTTCTCCTCTAGTTCCATTGCATTCATAAAAATCATTAAGAGCATTAAATAAAAGCAATTATCATACATTTTGCATCCGTCTAAGTATTGTCATACATAATACAACTCATCCATGACATGTAAAAGTAAATACATAATCATATAGCAAGTACATCCATGTGTCATAAAAATATAATTCCAACATATAATGACATCATAAAGAGATTATAGAATCAAGAGCAAGAATGTCTATCATAAAATTAGTAATCAAATGTTCATCATCATGTCTATCAAATGTATATCAAGATACATCAACCAAAGATACATCATAATCTTGATCAAATTACATCATGGTACATCACATAAGAAAAGGGAGGCTCATAATAATCAACTAGGGGCAGCACCTGTGCCATTTATCCCTATTGTGCCACCTGTACAACCTGGGCCACTTGTGTCATTTATCCCTCTACCCGCTAAACTACTTGGATCTATTTGAGTCACCTGACTAGTACCCGCAATGCTAGGCCTTTGTTCCATCATGGTCATGAATCTTTGCATCATAGTAGCAACCTGATCAATCTGGCTACTCATAGCTGTCAGCCTGACCTATAGAGTCCTAACATCCTATGTGAGTGTATCCATATCCTGTGGAACCTATGGAGCTATAGGAACCTATGGAGCTATCAAAATCTATGGTACTAATGGAACCACTAGAATCACTAGAGCCTATTGAACCTATCTAGCATATGCTAGCTGAGCCTGTCTAGCCGCTCTCTGTTGTCTTTGTCCCTAAACTGCTAATGGAACCTCAAAAACCTAAACACCAACCCTCATCTATACTCGGCCACCTCTCACCTAAACCTTGCCACCCACCCCTCCACCTCTCACTCTCACTCTGCTTCCATCTCTCCCACCATCTCCACCTCCACCTCTCCTTGGGACTCTCTATCTCGGTGCTCTGCCTCCACCTCTCCCACCGCCTTTGGCTCCATAATCATATGATGGATCATCAATATCAGGTATAGGCTCCCCTCGATATGTAAATCTCAGGAATCTGTGTTGAGAAAACTACTGAGTGTAATCTGGTGATGTCCTTGCATCCACTATATGATCTAGCATGTCCCAGACCATGTAGCCCATCCGATGTATATCCTCGCATGTATATATGAAATATATCTATGGACCCTATATAGATCTCTCTGCCTTTACCCGAGCATATAAAGCTAGGCCCTATGGGATATCTAGTGTCCGGTCGTACTGTCTCATCACTCTATAAAAGTAGAATCTATCGATAATCAAAGGAGACTATCCTATCATCCAACAAGGTGAATACATATATGGAAACTCTATGTCATCCTCATGCCATGCCTCACATCTAAGGTAAGGTCACCACACAACCTGATCTATTCCATCAAGCATCTAACACCAAAACTCCACCTTTCCCAGATGGGACTGGACTATCATACCCTCATATAGATAGCCATATGGACAACCTGGATCTCTGTGTCTAGCTGCAATTAGCCATGTGATAGGAATGTGCTCCCATGTCCAGAGTTGTAGTAGTACTACACCTTCTGAAAGTGTAACACCATGTTTGTATACTACGTGATGCAACTCAAGATATAATTGTGCCAACACACATGAAACCAAATCAAACCATTATGGATCTGCAATCATGTCCTCTAGGATCTGATCCCAACCAACAACAAATCCATGACCTCACTAGTCAGGAAGCAAGAAGACACTGATCAAAGAACCCAAAATCATAGGAAGTATAAAGAATGAGACAAATTGAGCCCATGGTATGCTCTCGTCACCAATGGTAAGATCAACAAATACCCATCTACATGCTGCTCCATCATAAACCTGATGATAGTAAATCAACTCTCCTCGAGTCAGAATGCTCAACAATCTATACACATCCTATGGCATGATAGCCATAGTTATTAGTAAACCTTGGTTCATTTGGAACTGAGGTATATCTAATAAAAAGGATAATCTACATCGTCTTATCACTCACCACTCCTGGACAGTCAACTGGTCAACCATGTCTAAAGGCCACAAAGGTAGCCCCTGGATATGTAACTTTTGGAATCAAACCTATTTTGCAATCAAGTGGAATCATATTAGTATCATCATTTTATGGATCATCACAAGTCAATCAAAGTTATTCTACCATCCTATCGCTCTTCTTGAGCACATCAATTTTTTGTTCCTAACTCTATATCGTGAGAAGGGAAAAAACATCAGTTATCCTATCAAATTATCATGATTGACACCATAAAAATTCCTTAAAATGTTGGAACTAACATCACAAACACTTGTTTCATCATATATCAGGCTACATCAAACATTCAATCAATCTTGGAAATAATGGGAAGTGTGTACTGAGAGGAGAGGGGTGAGTCAGTACCTCTCAAACTTTTATCTCTTTTAACCTTTATCCATTGTGTAATCAATTGTATAACCAACCATTTGTTCTATACTATCTTTATGTAAGATATATCAATTATTTAACTTTATCAAACATGTAAACATTCTTAGAAACATTCATGAAAGTAATTGAATCATAACACAAGAAATGGTAATGGAGAAAACCCATGCTAGAAGGTTAAAACTGCGGTGGGGATGGAACCCACAAAAATATTCACTATCTGCAGATTGGAATGGGCAAGTTAAGGCTTACAATTTGATCACCTCTGATGATCTACCCTGTTAGAAGTATCTATGGAGATTGGTTAAGGTCTACTCTGTTAAGAGCTTTAGCAAAACTGTTTAGTGTGCACTTGGTTAAGAGATTTACAATAGGATTGTTAAATCCACCTTTCTTGAAAGGATTTCTTCTATATGCTACACTTCTTAGAATGTAGAAAAAAATACTCATTGACCTGAGTGTATGAAATCTAACTATTGTTGATTACAGATCCATTACAAATCACATGTATAAATGTATCACCTAATGTGATTGATTAATACCTTTGTTTCTCGGTAGCCTCTGTTCTTGGTTCTTGATAACCAAATTCATCTTTTGCTATTCTTCTTCTTGAAACTTTTAGTCTAATCCATAGATGTGATCATTGGCTACATTCATCCTCTTATCCATGTTATTGAATGTGTTGTTCCCTTTTCTAGCTGACATAAAAATTCTCCTCAAAAGGTTCACTCTATTTATCCCTGACACTGACCAAGCATAGAGTAGAACAACAGTAACAAGGTTTTGAAACCTCCTACACTTTGAGCTCCACAAACTCGGGCGGGAGTACCCTTGAAAACTTAGATTAACAAAATTATGAAATTATTCTAGTTTTCTATTTGGTGGAATTACAGGGAATGATCACTGTAAATTTTACTAAAACAGACCAAAGTGAAAGTAAAGATTGATTTTAATGATGATAGTCATTTAATTTAACAAAAATAGACCAGTGCTCAATCTTAGGGCATGGAGTCATCTATGAATAATTTTTACCAGCATGATTGAAGACTAAACTGAAGGCAATTACAGGATCTGACACAAACATAGATATACCTTATATATCTACCTCAGTGCATTTATCCAGATTAATCCATCAGATTCATTTGCTACCCTGAACTTTGTTGAAATATCTCTAAGGTATATTCTCTCCTTGAAAGAACCCTAGAAGTATTTCATAATCTGCCTTACAGATATATAAATTGCAAATGCTACTAGAACATTCAATTTAGACAAAATTTAGAATGCTAAAATGAAGACAGAAAATCCAATAAATGTTTCAGAAACTGTGAACTAGATTTTATTCAAAGGTCATCATCAGTTACTACATTCAACAAAACTTTCTCCAGAAAGACCAGATATATTGGTTCTCAAACCAAGATTTACAATTGACTTAGTATTATTTTTTAACAGAAAAATGACCATCCCCTTCCCAGTAGTCTTGGGATCCTTTTATAGCACAAGGATGTAGCAAGCTACCGACATACTGGGAAGGATTACACAACTGATTGCAACAACTTTGCAACAAAATTTTGCAACCAAAGATAGGTGGCAGCTAATTCACAAGGTTTGTCTGTTGTGGATTAACCATATTTGATTCATCCTTTTTGCCTCCCATCTGTTCATTTCTTTGACGGTGGGCCAATCAAAAGTCAACAGCTTCCACCCACCTGCCATCCATGGCAATTCTGGCCTCAGACATGAATTTTTCCATGTCTCTTTCAACTTTGCAGAATTTTGTGCTCTGTTTTCTATTTTTTCTTTGGTGGCTCTTTAACTGAAGCAGGGTAATTTGAATAGGAGACCCTTTAGATTGTGCATCGTCAGCACTGAAAATAGCCAACACTCTGCATTTTATTCATTTTTTGAAAGACCCTTGCGAGTGAGCAATGCATCCCTGCTATTCAACTGGTCACATACTCGCCATCCATCCTTGCTCCACTTTTCACCTTCTGCGAGTGAGCGATGACCAAGTCTTAAACCTCACCTTATGTCTGTCACATACTCGCTGTCCTTTTATGTTTTTCTTTTGGTTTCATGCGAGTGAGCGATGCTTTCTTTTTTAACTCATCGCACGCTCGCGAGTTGATTTTTGATGTCACCTGAGTCTGGGCGACTGAGCGCCTATGCATCTTACTTTTCATCTATTCCTTCATCACACACTCGCTGGCTATTAAAACTAACTTTTTGATTTGGGTGACTGAGCGACATTCATTTTCTTTACTGCATATTCTATTCAGTCGCATACTCGCTCAGCCTATATTTCAGCTTTCATCTCATGCGCGAGTGGGTGACGTTTCCTATTCTTTGTTTAGTCACTGACTCATGGGTTGAAAAATTTGACTTTATTACTGACTGCGAGCGTGCGACTATACACCTTTTTTCCTCAGTCGCCCACTCGCGAGTTATTTTCCTTTCATCTGAGTTGATTGGCAAGTGAGCGATGCTTTCTTCCTTTAACTCGTCGCACACTCGTGAGCTGATTTTCTTTCATCTTTACTGACTGGCGACTGAGCGATGAGTTTTCTTATCAATACTTTATTTATTCATCGCGCACTCACACTGTAAAATACAACCAAGTTAAAACATTGCGCGAGTGGGTGACCTACATAACATGACCTCGTCGCATAGTCGCGGGCATAGAACACTGACACAAAACTTGATGCGGGTGTGCGAATGTTATATTTTAAACATGACTCTCTCGGTTGTAGAGCACGATAGAAACAACAAAATTTTAAAGCAACTGCGCGATACAAAAATTTCTAACCCGTTGCTGACTTGCTAACTTGAAACCCGACTTTCACAAGACATTGCGACTACATGATTCCCTTTTAAATCACTGAACCCGCTCACTCGCGCAACTTATGACATTAACATAAAACTAATCGCGATTGCGCGATTCACTTTCATTACAGCTCGTCACCCACTCGCGCGACTTAAAGACATTATAAAAGACCGACGTGACAGAGTGATTAAACAAAAACAAGAACTCAAAAAGGGGTTTTGACCTCTTTTGCACGGTAAAGCATAAGATTTGAAACTAAGAAAACTCGGGAAAAGCAAAAGACCAAGAAATTCAAATTTTTACCAAGGCAGTGCTAACAATGGCTCCGACTGGGGAAAGATAATTGCAAAATTATCATTAGAA
>MU228364.1:88963-117031 GCA_018584345.1 Thuja plicata | reverse complement strand
TCATCATCAGTTACTACATTCAATAGAAATTTCTCCAGAAAGACCAGATATATTGGTTCTCAAACCAAGATTTACAATTGACTTAGTATTATTTTCGGACAGAAAAATGACCATCCCCTTCCCAGTATTCTTGGGATCCTTTTATAGCACAAGGATGCAGCAAGCTATCGACATACTGGGAAGGATTACACAACCGCTTGCAACAACTTTGCAACAAAATTTTGCAACCAAAGATAGGTGGCAGCTAATTTACAAGGTTTGTCTTTTGGGGCTTAACCATATTTGATTCATCCTTTTTGCCTCCCATCTGTTCATTTCTTTGACGGTGGGCCAATCAAAAGTCAACAGCTTCCACTCACCTGCCATCCATGGCAATTTTGGCCTCAAACACAAATTTTGCCATGTCTCTTTCAACTTTGCAAAATTTTGTGCTTTGTTTTGTATTTTTTCTGTGGTGGCTCTTTAATTGAAGCAGGGTAATTTGAAAAGGAGACCCTTTAGATTGTGCATCGTCAGCACTGAAAATAGCCAACACTCTGCATTTTATTCATTTTTTGAAAGACCCTTGCGAGTGAGCGATGCATCCTTGCTATTCAACTGGTCGCATACTCGCCATCCATCCTTGCTCCACTTTTCACCTTCTGCAAGTGAGCGATGACCAAGTCTTAAACCTCACCTTATGTCTATTGCATACTCGCTGTCCTTTTATGTTTTGCTTTTGGTTTCATGCGAGTGAGCGATGCTTTCTTTTTTAACTCGTCGCACGCTCGTGAGTTCATTTCTGATGTCACCTGAGTCTGGGCAACTGAGCGCCTATGCATCTTACTTTTCATCTATTCCTTCATCGCACACTCGCTGGCTGTTAAAACTGACTTTTTGATTTGGGCGACTGAGCGACATTCATTTTCTTTACTGCATATTCTATTCAGTTGCATACTCGCTCAGCCTATATTTCAGCTTTCATCTCATGCGCGAGTGGGCGACGTTTCCTGTTCTTTGTTTAGTCGCTGACTCGTGGGTTGAAAAATCTGACTTTATTACTGACTGCAAGCGCATGACTATACACCTTTTCTCCTCAGTCGCCCACTCGTGAGTTATTTTCCTTTCATCTGAGTTTATTGGTGAGTGAGCGATACTTTCTTCCTTTAACTCATTGCACACTCGCAAGATGATTTTCTTTCATCTTTACTGACTGGCGACTGAGCGATGAGTTTTCTTATCAATACTTTATTTCTTCGTCGCGCACTCATACTGCAAAATACAACCAAGTTAAAACATTGCGCGAGTGGGCGACCTACATAACATGACCTCATCGCACAGTTGCGGGCATTGAACACTGACACAAAACTTGATGCGGGTGTGTGACAGTTATATTTTAAACATGACTCGCTCGGTGATAGAGTACGATAGAAACAACAAAATTTTAAAGCGACTGTGCGATACAAAAATTTCTAACCCGTCACTGACTCGCTGACTTGAAACCCGACTTTCGCAAGACATCGCGACTGCGCGATTCCCTTTTAAAGCACTAAACCCGCTCACTCACGCAACTTATGACATTAACATAAAACTAATCACGATTGCGCGATTCACTTTCATTACAGCTCATCGCCCACTCGCGTGACTGAAAGACATTGTAAAAGACCGACGCGACAGAGCGATTAAACAAAAACAAGAACTCAAAAAGGGGTTTTGACCTCTTTTGTGCGGTAAAGCATAAGATTTGAAACCAAGAAAACCCGGGAAAAGTAAAAAACCAAGAAATTCAAATTTTTACCAAGGCAGTGCTAACAGAATGATTACAACATCTATTTATAAGATAGATTGACCTAATTAAGTTTCACGTATTACAACTTAACTCTATGATCAAAGGTTTATAACTTGACCTGGATCTCGTAGTCCGCATTTTTTTAATCAGTTAGACTGATTAAAACAATTACAATAATGTTTCTTGTTCCTCAAGAAATTGATTTAAAACAAATCAAAACTCTATAAATAGAATATTGTTGTTTTATCTAACATGGAAGTCAGATCCACCTTTCTCAGGATATAACTAACTTTCGGTGTCTGATGCTTAGTTTGCTCTGAAATTAGTTTGACTATCTTTCGATGTTCCTTTCTTGAACTATCTATTGGGTTCCTCTCTTGTCTATTCTCTCAGTTTGCATTGTAATCTGCTTGTCAGGTTCCACTGTCAGTTTACTCCTATCGGGTTCCACTTTATCATCTTTGGGTTGCACTTTCAGTTTACACTGCAAAACTGTGTCATCATGTCTCACCTTGCTTAGCAATTTTGGTTTGAACTGAAAACCTGACTTTTGGTGTAGCGTAACCGATGGTTTATACAATTGTTTTCTCTTTGCATACTAATGACAAAACTTTATGTCATCAGTCTTAGCAAGTGTGGTAGTGGAATTACATACCATGACTCTTCGAAATACCATTACTGTTTAATTACTATTTATGTGGGGACATTTGTAATTCCTATTTTTTATGGTTTTAGTCTTATTGCATTTGCATTTTCTCTTCTTGCATTTGCTCAAAAAAACTGAGTAGGTTTTAGTCAGAATGGCATTTTTATGATTCCCTATCAAGTTTCTGACTTTGAATATCTGCAGTAGCTGATTAAATAGAAACTTTGAATATCTACAGTGGCTCATTGAAAGATAAGAGAATCAGAAATCTGATGCACCCTAATCTAATTATACATTTTTCTGAAAAGAAAGAAAATAGAAGCTTCAAGATGAGTGCAGAGGAGAAGGTGTTGTCTTTGTGAAAGCCATTCAATCATTGGATATTTAGAGCATCTTAAGCCATCATTTAAGTAGTTTCTTTTTAGATTCCCTTCCAATACAACTATTCAGGATTAAAATAAAATGATTTACATTTCTTTCTTTATATAATGTTTAGTTTTCTTTTCTTTATCAAGTTTTTATCAATATATGGTTCAAAATGCCCAAAATCAAGTTGTTGAAAAAGAGTTTTTGTAGAAAATATAATTTAAACATAAATTTAAAAGCATCTATTTTCAAGGACATCTATTTTGTTTTCACTATAGTTTTCCACCATAGACTAATTGATTTTTCCAATTCTAAGGTCTTCCATAGAGTATTTTCTCACAAAATTTTAACGGCATAACCCTAGTATGTCAAGTTATATTTTTCCTAAAAATAATAGATCTAGGGTTTCTAAAATACCTAATTTAACCAAAAACACCAAATAGATCCTGAGTAAGGAAATGAAATCATCAAGCACAAAGGAAGACAAATTTTCAAAAAAACTGAAATCAACAAAGGGTTTTCCGAACCCTACCTCAAATTCAACCACAAATTTGATGATGACGCCCTTTGAGAAATGAAGAATACCGAAGCCCTTCGAATTCAAATCTAACAATAGATCCAGAACCATGAAGCCTCAAGAACAAAGATCTCCTCAATTCCTCCAAGCCTCCAACAACAACAATATCACAAAATCACAAGAACACAAAAATGCTAAACACAACATTTCTCTCCAAAAACCTTCAACCTTCTCCCAAAAACCTGTTATGATAGAATGAGAAGAGAACTCCCCTCTAGAGAATAAACTCCCACCTTTCAAGCAATCCCAAAATAGACACTCCACTAAACCTAGTTAACTCAACTTTCAAAATTGAAAGAAAATAATAACTATTAATAAAAAATATCCCTTTAATTAAGCAACTCAACTTTGACTCTTTAAAACAACTTGCATTTTTAATTCAAACTCTAATTTCAATAATTACAATGCACAAGTAATTAATTAAATAATATATTAAATAGATATAATATTTAAAACACAATTTTATCTATGCACTTAAATATTTAATTATTTAATAAAGCATAAAAGCTAAAATAGCCTTAATTTCAATTAACTATCTAATTAAATCCAAATATTCAATATTTGAACTTTATTTAATTTCCTCAATTAAACATAGGTATTTAATCAATTCAAATTAATTAAATAAACTATATTTAATCATTAATTCCAACAATAATCAAATCAACAAATAACATGATAATTCACTCAATATCAATACACTCTACTGAAATCAACCAAAACCAACTCAAACACACTCAAGGATAGGATCCACAAATTTACGTCAACTAGACGAATTCGGGTAGGGTAGTCAAACTAATACTCATCCAAACTTAGGACAATAGGCTTAAGGTAAGGTTTTGGGTCTGTATGTTAACTCCCCTCTTTACCATTGAGATGAATATATGGGCACACTTACTCCTACCAATTCAGGGAAGATGATGCCCTGTACCTACAAACTTGACATCAAAAGAACAAGAATGTACATCCAATATAATATTGCAAACAATGATAGGGATCAGTCGAACGTGTGGATCTCACAATGCAATTAACTATGTCTCCGTCCTCTACCACAACAAACACTTCAACAAGTACATCAACACATATACTAACCATACACATGCAAATATGGGGTAAGTACAACACAATTCTAAAATCAACATATAATATCACATCATGATAATATCATCATCTAACTATGCATCAAATGATAAACATATAGACATCACCATCCAAAATCACCAACCACTGATATAATGAAAGCTCACATGAAATGTAACCTATAAGAATCTATAAAATCAACTGAAATAATAGCCTAAAAGAGTACGACATCTAAGACTGAAAGAAAACTATAGGTGGGTATCACAAAATAGCCCTTCTGCAAATCTACATTTTTGTTTCATAAATGTTGGTAAAGTTTCTATACTTTGATTAGTTTTATACAGTTGAAAGAAAATTTGAAACTTTGGCGGAGGAGATAAACAAAGTTGTTTAAGTCAAGAATGTTCTTAGTAGTAAGCTCAGAATTTTTGATCCCTTAGCTGGACAGAAGAAAGACTTCAAAGGGATATGACATACTTGGAATAACATTCATAAGGGAAATAGAAGAATGTATTGTAGGCTAGATAGATTCTATGTCAATAAATACTACTTTAGTTTTAGGAAAGAGGATAATGGAGATTGTGTTAGAGTGGTCCCATACTCCCTATCAAACCATCACCCTATTGTCAGCTCTGAATTTGAATTGGGGAGCACCCCCATCCCCAGAAAAGGAGGATACTCATTTTCCCTTAACACAACACTATTAAGGAGAAAGGACATCAAGGCTGAGCACTACCCTTATGATTAGATGATTCAACCATGAGGTGGCTAGGCATCAGAGTGACATCAAGAGATGGAATCAATGTACAAACATTTCAAAAATAGTGTTCCAAGTGGTGGGGAAGAAGAGATCTAAGGACTCAAGGAAATTAGCATTAGAATTACAGGTAAAACTATGCCAAGTAGAGCATTGCATCCAACTAGATCCAACTAATGAAGTAGCCAGAGACAATCAAGCTTGGGTCAGAGACTCACTGGGCAAAGTGAAACAACACAAGATTAATGGTGCTAGGATAAGAGCAAGAGCCAACTGGATCAATGAGGGAGATAGGGGATCGAGATTTTTTTTCCATCTCCTTAAGGCTAAAGAGGATAAGACTAGAATTGAGCGCATATGTATGGAAGGAGATACCCTCACCTCATAGGAAGGTATTCTTCAAGCTTTCATAGAATACTATACCAAACTATTTGCCTCAAAGGATTCAGGCACAAAGATGGAGGAGAGAAGGAACAAGATCAAGAATATCATCCCTCCCCAACTCAAGGAGGAAGATTCAACAACATTGAACAACCCAATTTTAGTTGAGGAGATTAATGGGGCCATTGAACATATAAGAAATAAGAAGGCCCTCGGCCATGATGGGATACATATTGAATTCTATAAGGACAACATAAAATGGATTGGGTAGGACCTATTACAGGTCTATAATGAGGCATTTGAGGCAGGCTCCTCGAGATCAGAGAACAATACTATTAGTATTAAACTAATACCCAAGGATGGTGATAAAACCCTTATTAAGAATTGGCGACCTATCACCCTCCTAAATGTGTCTTACAAAATCTTGGCTAAAGTTATAGCAAGGAGGCTCATAGATATCCTTCCCAAAGTGATTAACCCCACCCAAATAGGGTTTGTGAAGGGGAGATACATATTAGAGAACCTAATCATGTGTTGGGAGACTATGAAGTGGGAAAAAATCTCTCAAAAATAGGTCAACATGCTCTTAATAGACTATGAGAATGCATACAACATGATATAATGGAATTTTATAAGCACATTGTTAGAAGCTCTGGGATTTCCTAAAGAGTTCAAACATATGGTGCTTACCATAATAAAGGGGAATATTGTTGTATTAGAATTGAATGGGATACGGTCTAAACCCTTCCCATTATCCATATCTATAAGGCAAGGTTGCCCAATGGCCCTAGCCTTATTTGTGATAGCAACAGACTCCTTATTCTACATACTAAGAGATAATTCTATCTCCCCGATGGTAATGTGAGTCAATTTACCTAATGATTAGGAACTGACTAATGTGCAATTTTCAGAGGACACCTCCATTATGATAGAGATGTGTCAAAATAACTTTAAACACCGCATGAACAAGTTGGACATATTCTGCTCAGGCTCAAGCAGAAAGGTGTCCATCCCTAAATCAACCTTGCTAGGATGAGATGACTCACCACTAGGATGGTGCAATAAGTTTGGATTTTCTTGGGGAGGGCCTCTACATCAAGTTTGACACCTAGGTATTCCATTCTCTCTTAAACCATACCTTAAAAACATGTGGGATTGGGTGAAGAATAAGATAGAAGGGAAGCTGAATAAATGGAACAACAGGTTCCTCTCATTAGCAGGAAGGATCCAAGTTTGTCAAAAGATTATGGCTGAATTCCCTATTTATTACTCTTAAGCCTATCTCTTTAATCAATCTCAAATTAAATTCATACACAAGGTTATCAAGGACTATCTATGGTCGGAAAGTAAAGGAAAGAAGAAAACTCATGATGTCAGATGGGACTGGTGCACTAGGGCAACTGTGTAAGGGGGACTAGGATTAAAGGATCTTAGATAGTAGGGAATAATGCTTGTTGTTAAATGGATAGCTAAAGATTCTCAAGGGAATGATCCTTGGAATATCCTGGTAAGAAAAAATATTAGAAAGGCCACCCCTGCCCATGTTAAGCACTGGAAGAATTTGCCACTAATTGATCGCATGACTGGAAAATTCAAAGTGATAGTTTCAGGCTCTGTAGTGTTCCAATCTATATGGAAAGGATGGGAGGAAATAAGGTCCAATGTGACAGGGTCTGGCTTATTATATCAGGAGAAGATTGTGTGTGGGGAGAGATCCATGTGGTGGAACCTTTATAAGGGTGAAAAACCTTTGAATCAGTTGCAAGGATTCTCTACTAGGAAGTGGAACTCCTTAGGCATTAGTTAGTTTTCAGATATCATTGAGGATGGGAAGTTGATTGTCTGGGATGACCTTATCTCCAAATTTGATATACCCCTCTCCCAGTGGAGGACATATACCATTCTAAGGGAGGCATGCTTGACTCTCAACCTCCCCAAAGACACCTCGATTGATTTAGACAGAATGGATCTAATCAAGTGGACTGATGGCACTCCACTTTTGAACACTAAAGCCAAAGTTGTGTATAAGATGCTTGCAGACACATATACCATATATGAGCACCTGAGTGTTAAATGGAACCTTAACTTAGACTACACTACATGGAGTAAATAGCTTGCTAAACTATGTCATACCCCTACTGAACCTAAAGTGCTTTGTTTCATGTGGCATTTTCTTCTGCATAGGATGCCTATTAAGAAAACTTCTAGTGAACCAAATGCCCACTCCTTTTGCTTTGAACCTGAAACTATCCTGCATATATTATTTGAATGTCAATTTTCTATAACCGTGCGGAGCCTATTTGGGCTGGAACTAAACTGTAACTTTCACATACTGGATATCCTTTCTAGGAATCTGATGGGACTGGATAAAAGATGCAATTTTTTCTGGTCTACTCTTTCCTTTCACATTCTATGGCATATTTGGAAGTTTAGGAATGATGATATTTTCAATAGTAGGACTAGAGTTCTTATTGAGTCACTACGGAGACTCATATCATTTAATGTTGCCTCGCAGGTTACCATGATTTTGTAGGTAAAATAACATCAAGCACTGAAAGTTATCAAAGATGTTAGGAATGTTCTGGAAATAGAGTAGGTCACATGTAAAATGTCCACCAAAGTTGAAGGGGAATTCGACTATGAGGTCACCCTAGGGTAGATGTTGCAGTAGATCAAGGACCACAAGAGGATAATAGAGAAATGAAAAGGTATAGGAATTAGGAAAGCTCAGGGAAACACCTCAGGTGTAGAAATATTGGCTGATAAACAAGTGGTAGGTAGCAGTGAGTCGACAGGATCGGGTCGTGGACCTCAGGACCTCTTCAACTGGAACCCCCATTATATAGGTTCCTAGGAATGACTCACTATATCAGACACCCATCTCAGTGCACCCTCCACTACCCTGGGAGGCCTATTTGTCAAATCCTTATATTGACATTTTCCACGACAATTTGAAACTCAAATGGGCAGATCATCAACTTCCATGGACAACTTGAGTTCCTAGATAGAGACTGACTAATAGAGGACTGAAATATATGTTTTGAAAATAGTTTTTTGATTCACTGTTTGATGCATGATTACTTGACTCCCTCCATATGAAAGGGAAGATGTATTATTTTGTAAGTTTGATTTAGATGTGAACTCTTGATGATTTCCATATTTAATATACTATAGTTAATGGAAAAAAGGTTAAGTTCATTCTTAAAAAAAGAATGTTCTTAGAATAATACTTTTACAAACAAAAAAGTGATTATTGTTTTGATTTTTAATCCTATCTTTTAGAAAGAAGCTCATTTGTGTGTGAGATTTAAAAAATAGGAATGATTTCAACATTTTTTTTTTATTCTGACTTTTCTGAAAGAAGTTTGTTTGTGTATGATATTTAAAAAAATAGAAATGATATCAATAAGGATATATATATATATATATATAATATATATCAAGATAATTTTAATAAATATAAAATTTGTTATGATAACAAGTGCCACGTAGTGGCGTGTACTTGCCATCATAGGATATTGTAATGGAAATAGCATTTTGAGCTTAGTTTTATCCTATAGCACATAATGATATTTCGACAGCCAATTGTTTTAAAATACTTTCTATAGAAGTGCAACTTGGGCACAATAACCAACAACTGAGAATCACCACGACATTGAATAAGCAATCAAACAAAGAATTGAAAATAAATAATTTATTCATGTGTAGTCAACTGAGTTATATTGTAGCAAAACTGACATATTAAGATAATCCAAACTTGAAGCAGACATATTGTATTGTTTTAACTAATATGGAAAACTGGTTTTATAGGGACCAGTAACCCAATGTTAACTGAAGAGTAACATGAATATTCTTTAAAAAAAAAAAAACAAGGACGTAGAAGCTTGAGGAATATCATAAGATTGAATTATTGTTGAGTAACCTGCAATCCTATTCTTGCTGAGTAAACTGCAATCACTATTGAGTAACCTGCGAGAAAAGGTTAAATTAGTACAATAATTATGAATACTAATAGTAAAGGATTTTTAAATTTTGAAATGAGGAAAAGAAATAAATTTATATACCTGGGATGGAGATTCTAGGAGGAGTATTTTATCTTCATGCAAGTCAACTATTATATTACTTTGATCGAATGTATAATTGCCTTCCACATGGAGCCCACGAACAATGAAGATTAGCCTTGTCTTTTGTTTGATGTAGTCATTATAACATATGTTTTGAAGTTATGGGAGTAAACGATTAAGCATATCATTTTGGAGTGTGCATTCAAAATTCTTCTTATTATCTGTTGTTAAAATGCATTTTAGAGAATGCATATAGATGTACTGGGTATTTTCATTACATTTGTGACAGTAAACAACATCATCTTTGATTGCACCAAAGGTAAAAGTGGTGCAATTGCATTTCACACAAATTGGTTGAAAGGGTATAGAAAAAGGGTTTGCAACTCGTAAAAATCCATATACCTAAAAGTATAATGTTAAACAATTTAATTAAAATTCAGGAGAAGTTAGAATAAATATTAACAAACATAAATGTAGATTGGAAGTGATAATTATGAAAGACTTTGGAAAAAATTGTTGATTTTTTCATCAAAGAGTAAGAGATATATGGAGACAAATATTTGAACAAAACTTACCTCATATGTTGAATGCATTAGCGTATGTAGGTGATCTATAGTTTCTTTATTTGTGAGTGGGCCAATGTAAGTTGATTTGGATGTGTCGAAAGCCCCAACCTTTTATGTCATTTCATTTCACAATATTTTTGAATAGTATCATGGGGTAATCTTTTACTCGGACATGTTCTTCAATGACAATAAAATTGTGCAAGAGATTTGGATGTATATATATCTATTATAATCAAAGAGCACTATTTGTCAGATATGTTTGTTGAAAGTAGAAAAATAATTTTGATGAAACCTCTAACTTATAATATTTAAAAGAGGGTAGTTATTATTCACTTGTGCATGATCATGTTCAGTTTCTTCATCATTTATGTCTAACATGTAGTGAAGGGGTGTCCTTTTTGTTGCAAGAAAAATTGTACCAAGTGTTCCAACTGCATATTGTTCTGTAGATTGTAGGAGAAGTTTGATTGTAGTGCTGGGTATGAAGAAATATTCTGGGAAAATTTGAGATATTGTCTCTACAATACTTGTAGCAGTGAGCAACAAAATACATTCAAAATCACCATGATCATAGCTTGTTTTTGAAGCAATTTGGAAATTTGTTATTCTAATAGTTGACCCAAGAAGAATGTTTTGTTCATACTTTTGAACAAAAATTCCTATGAGGTTGAGAGTTACTGTCATCTCTCCTTTTTTGTCTGTTAAGTCAGCACAAAGGACTTGAATTGCATTTTTTGTTTTGTCTAGGTGAGTTTTGTATGTTACAACAATATAACACTAAAAAATATTGCCATATGTGTGTGCATTAAGGTCTTCAATTGAGACTACATTAGCAATATCCTTTTTGGTGTTGAAATGTAGTGAAGGTGTATTTATTATTTATGATATGAGAAATGTTAAATATTATTTATACAAAATTTTGTAGAGATTAAATGTGATGCTTACACTTTTAGTTGTCCAGGTTGAACAATATCCTTGTCTTCTTTTGTTCTTTTGTTGGTCTTCATTTCTAGCAAACAAGAACAAAAAACATATGTCAGTGGAGAAGCTTTACATAAACATTAATAAAATAGTAAAGAGCAGTAAGCGAATATATGTCCTTACTATTAGTTTATTTTATTTCTGTAAATATTGAAGAATTAGAGAAATAGTGTCATGGTCACTCCAATATGTGTCTATCATTGAGATTGTGTAATTTTCTTTGTTAATGTTGGACCAAGCGTGGTCAATAGTTGATCTTTGTGAAGTATTTGTTTTGTTAAGTAAGAAATGTATATTTCTATTGTTTAAATATGTTTCTAGTTTAATTATGTTTGTATTATTATGTTCCATATCAATAGTGAAATCACCAAGGATAAGTATATTACTGTTGAAAATATTAGTGGGCAATGCTTGTTCTATGCTATCAATGATTGACGAGATTTTTGTATTTGGTGGTGAATACAAGTTAAGTATTATTAGTTCAAAAGTATGAAGGGTTAATTTTGTTTGCAATATTTCAAAAAAATTTGAAATGTAATTTTGTGAATCTGTAATGAGTATATGTTTTTTAACCAATGTGATAAGTCCATGAGTATAATGCATAGAAATAGAATGAAACATTTTTGTTTCTTCATGATAGGGTATGTTCAATGTATGTGTTTCTTGTAGACATATAATGTCTGCGTGTAAGAAATCATAGTCATTTCTAATATCAGCTATATGTGATGCAATGCTTCTTGTATTTAGGGATAGAATTGTTATCAAATTGTTTGTATCACCCCCAGGCTTGGAATATGCTAGTTTCCATTTTGCATCTATAGTTAACTGATGCATCTCATTTATTATTTTATCCTTGACTTTAAAATTTTGTTTTGCAAGTGGCTTTATCAAGAATAGTGATTGCATATCTCCAACATAGGATAGCGTTGTATATACTAATCCATGTGAATTGACTTGTAATGGATCAAATGCAACTCCATCCAATGTAAGTCCTTGTGATCTATGAATTGTTCGTGCACATGCTAGTTGTATGGGGAATCATTTGCGAACCTTGACGTGAGATGTTTTTTTTTTGTGATACAGATTTTGTTAAATTCGTAGAATAGCTACCCATTGTTTAGAAATATTTTGTGTATATAGGTGTTCAAATTTTTTTGATTAAATTTGCTCGATATTTTTGTCATTCAATTCAATCCAAATTATGTCCGCTTCATTTGAAATAGTGTACTTTTTGAGAATTCCATTAGCACCATTTACCAATCCATCTTTCGTGTTATAATTTCCTGTGTACAATTCAACTAACATATTGGTTTTTAATATTATTTTTTGGGGTAGGGTTTTTTTGGATATTCTGTTATATTGCCGCAGTTCTCATCTATTTTGTCAATTGCATTAATGATAATTGGTTCACTAGGAATAATGGATAACATTCTTTGATTGTGTAAATCTACTAACTTGTTTGTATGGAAAAGATATGGGAATGTTGGATCAAATGGAGGTGGTCTAAAATAATTTTTGTTAAGATAGTCTCTTTCATAATTCAATTGTGAACTGGTTCATATTTTGTTTAGTAGAGAGATGAAAAGAATATTTTTTGTCACATCATAGCTTGCAATTGATAACATGTTATCATAATTATCCAGAAATTGTATGGTATTTTTTCATTGTTGATAATAGGATATTAAAAAATGAGGCTATCTTGTATTGGTTGTGCCTGATAGAAGTCTCCACAAAAGATGATGTCTTGAGACCTCCAAAATGCATTGTTGGGCAATGTTTAATTTGTCTCATTCTTTTGTCAATTAAATATAGGAATTGACTTCCAATTAGAGAAACCTCATCTATAAGAAATATTTGTAGTTGTTCATAATGCTTTTGCAATTAATCTATTGTGTCATTGCTAAGCAGGGTGAATGTCGATTTGTTAAAGGGAAGTAGCAATGCAGAATGTATTGTTGTCCCCCTTACGTTAAAAGCTACTTTTCTTGTGTAGGCCATAACTAGTCCTTTTGGCGTTAGAGGATTAGAATTAGGATTTGAATTATAAATGTGTAATAGCATTTGAAATATTGCTTTTGCAGTGACCGTTTTTCCAATCCGTGCACCACCAGTTAAAAAGAGGTATAATGGTTTTTTTTTAATTGCAATGTCTTTTATAATTCATTGTTGTTCTTGATTTAATTGTTGTCTCGGTTTATAATATTTTACATTGTCAAGAAGATTTGGGTTTTGTACAATTTGAAAACCAATATCAAATTTAGTTTTCTTGTTTTGTAAATGTTGCAAATCTAAAGTGAGATCATATGGTTCAACATTATTGTTTCTAATCTTTTGTGTGTAAATTTGTTCTTTAGGTATGATTTGAGTTTTGTCAAGTTGTTCAAATGCATGATCTAGATCTCCCCACATTGAATTTAAATTGTATTTATATTTAGCTCCATTCTCTTTAATTATTTTCTTGTAATGATTGTATGCGTCTTGAATTATTTTAAACCCCTTTGTGATTGTATTTTCATTGTTTTCAAATAGAACGCACAACAATAGTTTTTCTCTATAATAGTTTTCATAATCAGTTTGCTTGTCATATTTAACAAATCTAATTATACTAGACTTTTTTTGCTTTAATGGTTTTCCTTTAATAATTTTGTACTCTGCTGCAAATTGTGCCAAACAAATTGGTTTTGTTTTGTGTGGATGATTAATATAATGATCTATAATTGATTTACACATTATTTGTTTTGAATCATCATGTTTGATTTTTAAGAATGAGTTAGACTTGAGGATAAATGTGTGTTCTTCTTGTGCAGACGTGTTGATGAAAACACATGTTCTTGAGCTTGAACTTAAAGGTAGTGATAGTATTATATGTACTACAAGTTGAATAGACATTTGTTGTAGGTTGAGCATAGTATTGCCAAGAGTACGAATCATTTGTATAGCATAAATTTTGGATGTTTCATGGTCTCTTCATATTTTTTTGAATGTAGTCGTCATAGATTTATCAATTTTTGTCATGTATGATGAACAATATGTTGCAACAACATATGCATTTAGTACAAATTGTACATCGCTATTTGCTTCCCACAATGCAAGTATTTTTTTCCAAGACTATTATTCCAAATATGTGATGGTTCTCTTTTTAGGAAAAGTGTTGTTTTTGTTATTGTTGATTGTATCACTTTTAAGTAGTCATCTTCGTTCATATTAATTTGAGTTAAGAAGTTTTCAAAATTCAGCGATTCGTCATAGTTTTCACGTTGTAGAATTTTGGTTATTTTAAGAGCATTATTAATTATACTTTCATCCATGCATATATTTGGTTCAAGTATTATTGTTTTTCTCATAGGTGGTAATGGAAAATTATACCTACAATGTGATTTTTTGGTTTTTCTACAACTTCTTGTGTGGTAGTGTCGATGCAACTTGCGAAGCCTTTCATCTAGTTGTTGTGTGTTGCATGTAATGTACTTGTCGACAAATTGTTCAATTTCAATGTTTTTTGATTTCCCATATATAGGCGCATCTTGAACCCATATTAACGCATGATCATGTTCATTACCTCTATTTTGGAATTCGGTGATGAAGAATAAATCATTGATATGTCCTATAATTGTGTCATTGTGAAGCAATAATTTTTTGAGGCAATTAATTTTATGTCTATAGTAACGAGTACAAGTGAATGGATCTTTACAAATGAGTAAGTAAATATAAAGGTCATGTTCTTCTTTTCCTGTCACTTTTTAAACAACACATATAATGTTGATAATAATGGTGACCATATATGCTCTGCACTTGAGAAGGTCAAGAAGAACGTTGGAGGACCTAGTTGTCTTATCATTGCAAATACATTTTTCTTTGTTTACTGTAGATAATCTGGAGAGATACGAATATGCTTAAAATCTATGTAGCCAATGTCAGATTTTAAAATGATTTCTAGTTTTGGTTTGTATTTAACGTCTTTCGCGAGTAGTGTGTGTCCTTTCAACTGACCTTTTCTAATTCTTATTGATATACTTGAAATTATTTTGTCTATAATGATATACACTGCTTTAAAGAACAAGTTAGTTGTATGAGTTGCAAAATCACCACTCAAGTGTACAGTCTCCCATTGTGCAATTTTTTGATACTTGAAATTTTCGGTTATGTCTATATCTCGTGGGTTACCAAAAAAAAGAGTTGGAAAGTTCATTTCTTCGACATATGCATCCTTAAAAATTCCAAGTGGATGCTTTCCTTCTGTTGGTGCTATTTCAATTATTTTATCATGCAAGTCATATATAGTTTGAGATTCTAAGAAACTGTGTACAAGTGTGTCAGTACATGTTTCTAAATCATCAGAATTGCCCATTTCTTCACAACTTGAATCAGTGTCATCATATTCATTCTCTAATTTAGAGTTTGTGTTTGTTTTTTTTTGAAAATCTATTTTCCAAGTATTATCTATTGAAATTTTTTCTTGTTTGTATAATTGTCTTTTGCATTAAATTTTTATATCTTTCATTATTAGTTTTGGATGTACAATTCCAATCTAATATGGATTTTTATATTGTAGTTTCCTCTTTAATGCAAATACGATTGTTATTGTCTTATTTATTGAGCATGGAAGAAATGTTTGTATAATATTTATATTTGTAGGCACATTAATGATAGAACCAGTTAATCCAATTTGAGACCTTTTATGCCCCTGTTGCCTAATTTGTGCAAAAGCAAGTCATGGTGATATAAGTCATTCCTCAAGTTTTTATATAGATGACAATAGTTAAATTGGCTTATTTCGTCTTATGGATTGTGGTGTAGCCAAGAGTGAAAGCTTGCCATTTGTAACATTTGTTTGCAATGTATGCAAACATTTACAATATAAATTTAAAGCCTTAGGCCTACAAATTTTATGTATATTTCTTGGTTTTGTTTAGTAAGTCATTTTATCTTATGAGCAAATTGCAATCGTTTACAATTGTAGCATTCGTGTTGAGGAGTATCTTGAATTGCTTCGAAATATGTTTGTATTGGATTTTTATTAATGCGTTTCCTTTTCTTCAAAGAATGTTCATGTTCATTTGTATTATTATTACATATTAAGAAATATATTTGTATTGGATTTTTATTAATGTGTTTCCTTTTCTTCGAACAATGTTCATGTTTATTTGTATTATTATTGCATATTAAAAATCTTAATTTATGGAGTGATATTTTTTTTCTTTCTGTACTATTGCCATTATCTATTGTGGTATTGTTTGGTGTAGGAATTTGTACAATTTTTTTAGCCCTTTGATCTTTTTCTTTTGTTTTAATAATTGAGCTTGTACAAGTTGAATGATCTATTTGATCTTTTTCTTTTGGTTCCATAATTGGACTTGTACAAGTTGAATGTTCATGTTCATTTCTATTAGTATTGTGTATTAAGAATTTTAATTTATGGAGTGATATTTTTTTCCCTTGTAGTATTGTCATCATCTATTGTGTTATTGTTTGTTGTAGGGATTTGAACAATTTTTATAGCTCTTTGATCTTTTTCATTTGTTTTGATAATTAAACTTGTACAAGTTAAATGATCTATTTGATCTTTTTCTTTTGTTTTCTTAATTGAACTTGTACAAGTTGAATCTTCATGTAAATTTGTATTAACATTACGTACTGCAAATTTTAATTTGTGGAGCGATATTATTTTTCTTTCTATAGTATTGTCATTATCTATTGTGTTATTGTTTTTTGTACAGGAATTTTTACAAGTTTTGTAGCTCCTTGATCATTTTCTTCGGTTTCTATAATTGAACTTGTACAAGTTGATTGTTGTATTTGACCTTTTTATTTTGTTTTCATAATTGAACTTGTACAAGTTGAATGATCAATTTCAAATAGATGTGAATTATGTGTCAGTACCAGTGGTTTATAATGTGTATGTGTAGTGTTTGTTTGGAATGATATTAAATTATATGTATTGTTTTTTTGTTCTCCATTTTTGAAAACATGTTCAATTTGTTTAGTTGTTGAGGGTCATCAATTAATCGTTGTGTTCAAAATAATTGCTAACCATTGTAAACAAAAAGTCCCTCCTTCAATTTTGCCTTCTGAATAAGGCATTGCGATGTTGATAATATATTATTTCCAATTTGTGACAGGTGGTATTGTTTGTAGCATACTTCTTGTTAGGTAAAGCTGTAATTAATCATTTGCATTTGTAGAATTACTCTTTTTTACGTTGCAAATTAATTGTGCAATGTATAGTCTTAAAGACTGTATATCAAATTCCCCTTCCATTAAATAGCAAATTGAATGGAAGAGGCTCTCACCACAATTATTTGTTTCAGCTGTATTGTTTATGATACCTTGAATTTGCATTTCAGTTGCAATTTGTTGCCAATAGCTTTCTATCGTTGAACAAAAGTTTGATAGGTAATTTGACAATGTAGCATTGTGAGGTATGCAAGTTTTTTTACATATTAGTGGCTCATAGTGACCACTAATGAGGTTTTCATCATGGAATAAAATACTATAAGTATTTTTTTCAATGTTGTTTCTGAAATGTAAATACTTTTGTTTTGTTGTTGTTGACCATATTGCAATTGGTATGTTTAGCCATTTTGAGACCCATCGTATACAAAATGTATCACCCCAAAGCCCACGATCTCTTTCTGGTTGACTAGTTGATGCAGACAATCTCATTTTTGCTAAGTATGTAGTCACATCATTTAAACCATGCATTTCATACAATATATGTGGATGCAACTCACATGTAAATGCTTGCATTACATCGAAATCATTTTTAGAGAGCGATTGTAAAAAGTGATCGATTAACCCATTTCGTATTTCATTTGAAGTATAACAAAAATGAATAAAAACTTCAAGAGAATCAAATAAAAAATCCCTTACAATGTAATGAAATGATTCTAGTCTAAATAAGTTTTCAGTTTTCAAGGCAATATCAATTGTAGGTGTAATTTGTCTTGGAATCTTTATATAACTATCAACATCAACAATACTAATCATTGTTTGTTGTCTAATCAAGTTGGAATGAATTCTAATTGTAATTTTTTTTCTAGTACGTAATTAAGAAAAACCATCAACAAAAAAGAAATAGGTGTTACCTAATTTCGCACAACCACGTATGTGTAGTACTAGATGAATAACACATGTTCAAAAAAAAAAATTGGTTTTGTCATTAAATATCATGAATTATATAAAATATAATAGTTTATTAAATTTGAAAAACTTGAGCTAAACCTCAATTAACCAAATTGTAACCAAACAAAATAGATTTTTTTTTTTAAAATACTAGCTAAATCATGCTAACATCAATTTTACCCATCCACAATGATTTTATGATGCTTCAATAAATATATTACATCGTTTTGATCTACCTTGAGCAGGTTGGTCACTTAGAAAGTGGGTTAAACCTAGTCACTATCAATGATTTTGTCTTTGATAGAAAATATCTGAAGATTGTAGTAACAACGGGACTAATAAGTGGGCTTGTCACACTTAGTGTAAGCGTTACTCCTCTATAATTGTAGTTAGTAATAATTGATGAAGATATGAGTAAGATTAAATAATGAGGATGAAACTGATTCTACATTTTCTAGCATAGTAACCCTGTTCTGTTCTGGTATCAAAATATCATGTCTAAAAAATACACACTTGATGAACACAATACAAAATACTTATATTATTGAACGATAACATAAACTTGATCTGATTGACTTAAAAAAACCCTTGATAATTGCAGGTCACTATGCCCTTGATCATGCTTAGTGTTCCATGCTTCCATGGAGGGTCCTTTCTATTGGCACCTTGCATTAGACACTATAGATTTTGGACTTCAAAATAAAAATAAAATTTATGCAAGCATAACAGTAGGGTTTTCATTCATTTGAATTTTCATTGGGAGAGAAGGAAGAAGCACAAGACCACCTCTTGAAGTGCCTCACAAGGAAACATATTCTACACCATTCAAAGATTTCTCATTCATTCAAGTCATCTTTTCATGCACCAAGGCCACCTGTCAGATGAAACTTGG
The DNA here is from genome assembly GCA_018584345.1 of Thuja plicata. NCBI lineage: Eukaryota > Viridiplantae > Streptophyta > Pinopsida > Cupressales > Cupressaceae > Thuja > Thuja plicata. The sequence continues at coordinate 97,834 of MU228364.1, read as the reverse complement.
GAAGAAATATCCAATCAAGACGTCTCCATAACATTTTTAATGTTATATACAATATAGAATTAGAATTTTTGGGGGGTGATTTTTATGCCCTCTGCATCCTCAAGACATCTCAATCACTTAAATTTTCAAATCCGGCCATGTCTCCCACACCCATCTCTCCAGTGTCTATTCAACTGTAACAGTATTGAGTAAAATACTCAGAACATTATCCCTTATTTCTACTAATCTGGTTATTCTAATCAGGCATTGTGATGATATTACACCTTGGTTTGTGGGAAGATAAAAGGAAGATGGATTGGTGTGGACAATAGAGCACAATATGTTCAATATGGAGAGGTCAAGCAGGCTGAATTCTCTATTATTTATAGTATGTTGTTTTGGTTTCAGCAGTGAAACCTAGAGGTTTAGCAAAGGATTTCAAATAGCATGAAATTGATTATGTTTACACAACATAACCATCTAGATTATCGAATGGGGCCATTGATAGAGCCTAGTATGAATATTAAATCCTAGTTTAAACAAGAATGACTTGGTTGTTATTTGATATCTAAAGAACATAAAAATGAGAAGGTGGGGCTTTACGCTAGATTTTAATGTTCATACAATCATAAAGTGCCGCAAGAGAGTATTTTTGCATAAAATAAGCTGCTCATAAATTGAATGTAAACTTGTTGTCATTCTTCATGATCCAACATCAAGATAAATGATTATAATTTATGCCAAAAGAACTAAATATCTATATCAAGATGAGTGATAATAATATATATTAGTAAAACTAATAATCAAACTAAGATCCCATGCTCCTAAAAAAAGTGAAATATACAACTATTATTGCGCTTCTTACACTACCGAGGAATCTAAAAGACAAGGTATCTGGTATTACCTTCACATTCACTCAAAAGGGTGCATATATTACAAATTGGTATTACACAATTTGCAGGTCCTACATTAGTCATTGTTCTAAAAATTTAACTAGACATGATGTGTTTTCCTTAGGAAGAACCAACATAGAAGGATAATTGAGTTCTCTCTCTTCTAAGTTTATTTTTAGTTACATTGGAGCAGACACTATTGTCTCCTGATACTAAGTGCCATGTTGTACTATTGTAACCTTGGTTGAATGTCATGTTGATGTAATCATTTACATCCACATCATACACAAGCCCCGGGTCCATGACCCTCACTCACTGAATCAACGAGGCCAGAGGCATATCTATGAGCTTAAAACCTACCTTCTCATTATGGATATCCAATTCTAGTTTGAGCAAAAATTGACTGGTTATTTGACAGAAAAAACATAAATGGCTTATTGGAGCAAAGCTATGGGGAATGATAAGGCCAATGCAACAAAACAATATACAGAAGCAGGGAACTTCAATAAAGTAATATCACAATGGAAACTAAGCAATCAAGACTACGAACTTGCCATGGGTATCAGATGGTAAACATAATAGTATCATTTAATCATATCAAAAAGCATCATATAGAAAAGGGAATTCATGAAATAATCATTCAGTGGCAACTGACATATTCTAAAGCAACTAGAAACATGAAAATTTACAATATAACAAAGAAACAGGGTCACTTCACATTATCATCTTTAAATAAAACCAAATGGCTAAACATAATAGTATCATTTAATCATATCAGAAAGCATCATATAGAAAAGGGCATTCATGAAATAATCATTCAGTGGCAACTGACATATTCTAAAGAAACTAGAAATATGAAAATTTACAATAAAACAAAGAAATAGGGGTACTTCACATTATCATCATTAAATAAAACCAAATGGCTAAACATAATATTATCATTTAATCATATCAGAAAGCATCATATAGAAAAGGGCATTCATGAAATAATCATTCAGTGGCAACTGACATATTCTAAAGCAACCAGAAACATGAAAATTTACAATATAACAAAGAAACATGGGTACTTCACATTATCATCATTAAATAAAACCAAATGGCTTGAGGGAAATACATTTCACAGAAATAGTATCGAATGGGATGTATTGCATAACAATGCTAAAAACTATAATGAGATTTAGAATCAGCCAAATTTGCAAAAGACTCTTACCACACAAAAATGGCTCCAGGTATCATGGAGTCATGAATTCATTGGGAGTATCAAAAAATAAGCATAATGATATTATATGGTGAGTAAACCTAAACATGAAGAAATCATTAAATGAAAACAGGGTACTTCATTGAATGATATTCAATGGAAAGTAAGGTATCCTAAAACATTAGAAATAGCATTAGATGGTATGTATGGCATAACAATATCAGTAACAAAAAATAACATTATCATTAGACTAAAGCAAAGGGCTTCCTTAAAAATTATCATTCCCTGGAAACTGATGAATCCTAAAATAAATTATAGTAAAAAACAAGGAAATTTGTGATATAATCAGAAAATAGGAATTCATACTATCATCATAAATACAAGCAGATGACTGGATAGAAATATCATTAAACAAAAATAAAGACAAATTGAATATAATACTTATAAATCTCCAAGTTTAGAATAAGCCAAATTTGTAGAAGGCGAAGGCTACCACACAATAAGTTCCTAGTGTTAATAGACTATCCTGGTCTATCAAAAACTAAACATATTATATTAAAACATAAAACATTAGAAATAGAAACATTCACAAAAGGTAATCAAGAAACATTAGGACTTCATATTGCAACCATTAGGACTTCAAGAAAATAGGGTACTTCATCGAATGATTTTCAATGGAAACTAAGGTATCCTAAAATATTAGAAATAAGAACATTCACAAAAGGTAATCAAGAAACTTTAGGACTTCATATTGCAACCATTAAATCATGATGAACAAGAATAGTGCCAAATAGCATATAAAAATACTCAGAGTTAGCTACCTGCTCTTTAGAAAACATGTTAGTGGTTTTTACCAAACAAGTAGGTATCTCTGGAACATTTGCTTTAGGGTAAAGTAGAAAAGAATATGTTTTCAAATATAGATTTGTAACTTTTGATCGTGTATCATTTGGTGTTTCACAAATTAAGCAGTTGCATGAGCCCATAGATGTTTTTATTTCAGAATGGAACACTGGAGGGCTTGTTACAAGGATTGAGGTACAATTCATCCTTCAGTAACTCTGTTCTTTTTTTTTTTTCTTTTTTTTTTCATGTATTTTCGATTGATTATCTTGGGAATATCTTGCAGGGCTTAAGAGTGTTCTTTCCCAAAATAGAGTTGGTGAACAAACATTATAAGAATTTTGCAGCCTTGAGAGCTAATGTAAGCCTATTCTCATAGTCATAAATAGTTCATTTATTGAAACTTTAAATCACTATACTAAACAAGTAATATGGTATAATTTTTAGTATTAGCTGATTCTTTTAGTCATATAATTTAACAACCAACCTAGAATTTTAAGAAAGTACCATTCGTAGTAGATTTAGCATGTCTTCGATTCTCTATTATTCATTTTTTCCTATTTTATTTGTAGGTGGGGAGGCAGATAGCTGTATTGATTACTAGAGTGGATGAAGAAAATAGTGATATAATAATCAGTGAAAGGGAAGCTTGGGTTATCCCTTTAATCTTTGAAACCTCTTTTGTATATTGTTTGGAATTATTAATATCTTCTCATGTTAGATTAAAGCATTTGAAACTTTAGCAGCTCTGCAATTTAGCCTAGTTCTATTCCCAGAACGGAAGATGGAAAACTAATTCATTTACACTCAAGTATGAATGCTGAAAATTTTGATGCTGCTTTCCTGAAAAAAAAAGCAAAGCAGGTGAACAACAGAGCCTTGGCTTATGTGTTAATCCTTTGTCTTAGTCTCGGTATTATTGTTATTTCATTTTTCAACATCAATCCTCATGAGGAAAATTTTGTCATCCTTTTTGGTTAATGGAGCCCACCCACTTTAGAGAAAATGAAGCATTGGATAAAACATCCAACACTAAAATAGGAAGAAGAAATGTTGTTATTTCCTTAAAACGCCCCAAATTTTGGTTTTTAGTTTCTTCCTTGTGTTTGTATTTGTTTTGTAGGGATTCTCTAGATATCTAAATATTATCATGCGATCATTTCCTTGTAATCTTTCATGGGAGCTCTGAACCCTAAAACTGGCCTGGTGCGCCCTAGGTCTTAATAGTGAAAGAATTTTAAATAATTATGTAGTCCATGCCATGCTAATAAGCGTGCCTCGATACTGATAAGGAAAACAATCAATTCATTTCCTATATAAAAATAGAGATGTTATAACCCATTACCTCATACCTCAAAGTCTTGATTTTGGCCTTATATTTTACCTCTGCTCAATCATGGGTTAGGGCTTAGTGGCAGTTACGAAAGAAATTAATCTATAGGTATCAACGTCCAAGTGTAGCTTAATTATTGCAGCGTATTTGAATGCACTCTAAAAATATTGCATAAAGATGAATTATAGGCAGCTCAGGAAAAAAAGGGCCAGCTAGGCCATGTTATGGACTTGATTTCTCAAAAAACATTAAGCTGGAAAAAACAGATTCTATCCAAGCTATAGAAAATATTTTCGCAAGAAGTATGAGAAATAGAAATTTCAATTGACAAATTATTGCAAAATACTGATAATAGATTTGATTACGGTTGAAATGAAAATTTCAGGATATATCTACAAAGAGACTTATAACTGTGATAGTGAATGCACCTGGAAAATAATGTTGATCTTGAGCACTACTAAGTAGCTAACCTTGTTCCAGCTTTTGATTTTCTATTTTTCGATAGGAAATCAAGAACTTCTCTTTCATTTAATACCACAACTCCCCTTTCTAACCGTTTCCCACGATATTTTACTTATTGTAGGACATGACATTTTACTCATATCTCGATGAATTCTTTTTTTTTGGGTGTGTGTTTGTTAAAAGTCTATCCTAAATGGATATATTGTAAGGTAAAAACTCCCCACTAGTGGTAATGGATATATTGTAAGGTAAATACTCCCCACTAGTGGTAATTGCTAGTTGTCGTTATAATTTCCGTTATAACGCATAGTGGTCACTCTTCTGTATTTAAAAAATAAAATAAATTAAATAAATATAACCGTGCATATAATAAATCTATCCATGCATATATATTGGGTTGAGTACACATTTTGAAAGAAATGTCTTCAAAAGGGGTCCTATAAGACCAAAGCAATTTAACTATAATATATAAAAATAATAATTAAATATCCAAAGTTTAGAAATATTACAGCTCCAGATAAAAAGTTAATTATGATTGGTGGAAATTAATTGGCTAATTGACACAGGTGAATGCAATAGTATATTGCCTACGACAAGTACAATAATATTTTATTTTATTATTTTTTATTTTTTATAAGGTGATATTAACAATATATCAAGATATTGAGTAAAAATGAAGATCATAATATGTAAGAATTGATGAAATCATATAAATGTTATAATCTAAGAAAGTTAATATCTTTCCACATTTTTAATATAGCTTTTTGAAAGATATATACTATTCTTTAGTGCCAGTATGATTTAAAAAAATTAAAATAAGATAATTTTAATAAATATAAAATTTATTATTGAGGAAATCATATAAATGTTACAATCTCAACAAGTTAATATATTTCCAAAATTTTAATATAGCTTTTTGAAAGATATATTTTCTTCTTTAGTGCACTAACATAATTTTCAATATTGAAAAGTATTCACAATAATACGCTCTGCAACTCCTACGCTCTGAGCTTTCCCGCCCAAGCCATTTTCAAATTGAGGACCCCATGCCCGCCTCCCCGGGGGGAGATGCTGCCCTCTTGGCAAGCGCAACTGCTGGTCCGGATGGACCCCAAATCACGTGCAATGTGACAGAGTCAATGGTGGACTCCCAAAAGGCGTCGTCTTCTTCTATTGAGTCCCCTAAACCTAACTGGAAGGGGGCCCTTGTTGGGGAGGCTCAACAATCTCTGCAGGCCCTTTTGGTGGATTTTGTGCAAACTGAAGAAGGTGCAGAACTGTCCCTCCCGAACTCTGTTGTAAATCGCACAATGGCGGACTTCCAGTTGGCTCTGGTGGGTAGATTTTTTGATTTTTGCCCTTCCATTGAGATGGTCCAAAAATGGGTTGCTAATCAGTGGAAGATCAAGGGTTCATCCCTGGTTTCGGCCATGCCGGGTGGGCTCTTTCTGTTTAGATTCACCACTATGGAGGATATGACCAGAGTGTTATCTGGCTCATGGGTCTATGGAAAGCACTTCCTTGCCCTTGCGAAGTGGAAACTAGGTTTCAATCCGGCAACGGACCTTGCTAGGTCAGCCCCTGTTTGGGTTCACCTCCCAGGCCTCCCACTGGAGTATTGGGATGAACAGGTTTTCAGATGGATAGGGGATTCCTTCGGTGCTTTCATAACAACAGACCAGGTAACAAGATCTAAATCTAGGCTTGTGTTTGCTCGTTTCTGCGTGAATGTCAATGTGAACAAAGTTCTGCCCAACTTTGTTATATTGAAATCCAAACTGGGTAGATGGACCCAGGCTCTAGTCTATGAGAATGCTACCCTGTTTTGCGGAAAGTGTGAACGAAGAGGACACTCTAGTGACTCCTGCAAGGCTAATTTTTTGGAAAAGAAGCAGCAGAACAAAGATAAGGGCCTTGCTGTGACCCCCCAGCCTGAGGTGTTGGAGGAGCCGGTGGCGAATATGCCACCTTTGGATGCTGAGAAGATGGCTCTAGATGTGCCGACTCCTAGAGAACAGAATACTACTGTTGGAGTACTGACTCCGGATGATGGTGAGATTGTCTCCCCCCGGCTATTGGCTCGTGGGATTTTGGAGGAGCCCCTTGCCATTTCAGTCCAGGAGACCCACCATATCTTAGATAAGGTGTCTGAACCATCCCAATCTGGGACTCCTCCCCCGGCAGGGAGCCAATCCCTCCTGGATAAAAAAGAATAGCCTAATATTGTGGTAGCCCTTGAACTGGCTAGCCCATTAAGAATAACCAAAAATACCCCTAAGGGGGATTTAAGAAGCAACCTCAGCTCATCTGATGGCTCTGAGGATGAGATAGGGGAATGGGAAACTTAGAAAAGGAAAACCAAGAATAAAAAGGCAGATGTGGGAGTGGATACTCCAAGAGGAAGACCCTTGGAAAGAGTGAGGAGATCGAAAGGATCCACAAGGGAGGTTGCGGCAGGAAGGCAACAGACCCTGGAAACTAGCTTCAAAAGTAAGAGATGAACTACCTCTCTTGGAATGTGAGGGGTTTGAACAGCGCCCTCAAACAAACGGCTGTTAAACACTACATTTTTGATCAAAAATTGGAGATTATTCTTCTGCAAGAGGTTAAAATGTCTGCTAGGTCCTTTACTACTCTGGTGCCACTTCTCTGGCCTAGAGCTGAATTCTATTATTCTGAAGCGGCGGGAGCGTCAGGTGGTATAGCCACGCTCTAGAACCTGACTAGATTAACGGGGCAGTTGGTTAGCTCCTCCCCAAACTACCTGGCGGTCACATTCAAAAAGTCTGGCGCCGAATGGACCACGTTTAATATCTATGCTCCTAACACTAGGCACGCGCGTGCCACTCTGTGGAAAGAATTGGAACTCCAGATGGACTCAGTGGGATCGGTGAACTATATTTTGGCTGGTGATTTTAATAGCCCCCTGTACCCTTCAGAGAAGTGTGGCAGGCTTATTGATTTCTCTGACAGTATGGGAGATTTGGCAGAATTTATTTCTTCCACAGGCCTTCTCGACCTTGCCCTGAAGGGTGAACCGTTCACCTGGTCTAACAACAGAAAAGGTTCTCATCTTATCCAGGTGAGACTAGATAGGATTCTGGCCAATCCTTCTTGGAATCTCTGCCTGAACTCCACCTTGACGGCTCTCCCTAGAACTACCTCTGACCACAACCCCCTTTTGCTCTACTGGGCAGACTCACCTAGAATTAACCCGTCGCCCTTCAGATTTGAAATAATGTGGTGCTCCCACCCCTCCTTTAAGGATCAGGTGAACTTCTGGTGGAAGACTAATATCAGGGGCACTGCTATGTTTAGGATAGCTCAGAAACTGGAAATTATCAGGAGGGAAGTCAAAGGATGGAGCAAACATAACTTTGGTGATTGGCGTAAGGAGAAAACTGAACTTATGGATTCTTTGGTTTCCCTCCAGGCCCAGCTGGCTTCTGGGTTCTTCTCGCCGAAGGTACAAGAGGAGGAAGAGAAGACAAGACTTAGGTGGCAGGAAACATTGAAAAGGGAGGAAATTTATTGGAAGCAGAGATCCAGAATTCAGTGGCTTACTGAGGGAGACAGGAACACAAATTTCTTTCACAGGTTTGCTTGTATTCACAAGAAGAGAAACACCATCTCCTCCCTTCAGGATGAGGGGGGGAATGTGGTTAAAGAAAAGGAAAAAATCAACCAGGTTGCGGTTCAGTACTTTATGGACCTATATTTTGAAAGGGGTCCTGACTGCCCAGATCACATCCAAAACCTGCTTCTGGAACAAATCCAGTGTGCTATCACTCAAGGGGACAATGACATGCTCATGAAGAGGGTTGCTGATGAGGAAGTTAGGAAGGCGGTTTTTGACATGGGAGGCTACAAAGCCCCCGGACCTGACGGATTCCCCCTGCTTTCTTCCAGGAGTACTGGGAGATTGTGGGAAGTGATGTTACTAGAGCTGCAAGAGACTTCTTCAGGACGGGACGAATGCTTAGACAACACAACCAAACCTACATTGTGCTTGTTCCTAAGGTTGAAAACCCTACTGCTATGAAGGATTTCAGACCCATTAGCCTCTGTAACACTTTCTACAAAATCCTCACCAAGATCCTCATTGGCAGAATCAAGCCTCTCCTGGATAAAATTATCAGCAATACTCAGAAAGGTTTTGTTCC
>MU228364.1:59827-85078 GCA_018584345.1 Thuja plicata | reverse complement strand
AAAATGCTTCCACCGAGTCTAATAAGAGTTCTTCTGATGGTTTTAGGAGCCCGGCCGAGAATACCCCCATGAACAACCCTAGCAGAGCCATCAGCCTTTCCCCACCCCGAAGCCCCAAAGGCGACCCGCTGGATAATCCCCAAGGCGACCCTCAGGATACTCCCCTGTTGCCTGATATGGAGGACAAATGTAACCTTGCGGGCACCCTTAAGTGCAGGTTCGCGAAGGTTGAAAAAGAAATAGCAGAGTTAAAAAATGGAATGCAGGACCTGATGGATCTCTACAAGAGGTCTAACAAATTTGCCTTGAAGGTGATGCACGCTTCCGCTTTAACCCTCTGTAATGTGCAGGAGAAGCTGTCTGATGGCAAGCTGGAAGCCAATGCTGACAACAGAGACCTTTTTCTGTTCCTTCAAGAAGAATGGGCGAGATCACTGCTGTATAAGCAGTTGGGAGGGAAAAATTAGCTTGTTGGTTTATGCTGTGCTATTTTTTTGTTAGACTGGTTCCTCTGTTCCCCTGTTTTGTTTTGAGGGGTTTCGTTAAGTTTAATTGCTGCTTATGGATTAGCCCTGCATGGCTCTGGAACATTATTTTGATGGTGGTTATTGCTCTTAGATACTTTAGTTTTTTCCTTTTATGCAGACCTGTTACCTTTGTTTTTGATAGAGGTAAAAGTTTAAGTTCTGGTGCTAACAGTAAAATCTTGCTAATTACTTCGACTATGCCATTAACCTGCTGTTAATGTGCCTCCAGTACCCTGTTCTACGGGCCAGCACCCTCTTGCTGCTTTAATCTATCAAAAGCATAATTTTCAAAAATTAAAAAAAGGTCAGACAATTTACAAGTTAAAAAAATATTGTGGTAAATAAATTCTAATTTATATTCAATTATAATTTTATGAATATTTTTTAAAATGTGAGTGGACGAGTTTTACATATATTTGATCCGCAAAAATTGCGATTATCTCAGAGACTTCCTCTCCACTCCAAGTAACTAATTCAGGAGCAATGGATACCAATGTCATGACTTTCAGCAGGAAGGAGAAAAGGGAGATGGCATTCCATGGATGCATCCAGCCATAAAGGTGGAATAATATCTTGAACATACCAGATGATTTGACACGGAGGGCAGTTGAGATAATCTTTGGCAAAGAAGGTGAGGAATTCGAATTCACATTTATAATTAATGGCTCCATTGTAGGCTCTTTCATATGCTATCTCTTTCTGGAAAAAGTTCTTAGGCCTACCATTTCTCAGCTGTGTGGGGATATCTTTAGATTCTTCTTGGCTTGGAAGAAGCTATTTACAGTAAAGATAAAAATATGATGATTCCTTTGCCTAGGGTATATATGAAATCAGATATTGGTAGCATAGTAGGACGAGAGGATCAAAAGAGACATCCTATTATGATCCTTAAGAACAAGTCTATGTTTAAAGCTAGATGGGGGGAGGTGGAATGCAATTTGGGTTTTCTTTTGAAGTGGCACAAAGTATTTCCATCCTGCGATATTATATGGCTTGAAGAATATATAAAGGCAGAAGGATATGTTGTTCTGGACTCTTTCAAAGGTATACCTCTAGACAAAATTCTGGTCTTTGCACCAAAAATCATTAAGAACAGATGGCAGAAGAAGGTGCAAATTTTGGCCAAAGGGAAGGACCCTATGGGGTTGGACACAGATGATGAAGACTCCTCCGATGAAAACCTTGTTATACTCAAGAAGAACAAAGGAAGTCCAGCGTAATATCATAATATGTAAGGAAATCAAAATATATAGATCCCATTTTGTAATAAAGGGATAATAAACTATAGCTCAAAAATAATATTTCAATTTCTTTAGATATATTAGGGCATAGATAGTTTCTAAAGGTACTGAACACATCAACTTATTTTGATAATATCCGTGATGAATGTTTTGAGACTGTAAAGAACATATCAGCTATAAGGTTTTAAAAGTCTATCATTATGAATGAAAGCTACTACCATATTAGTACCTAGATTAAATTCTATGCACTAAGGAAGATTTCTTTGTTTAAATACTATATAGCCTTTTGATCCTTATCATAGCTGGAATAGAGTAGCATCTTTTTTTAATATATCTGGGCGAGTAAATGTTTTAGAATTAGTAAAAAAGACCATTTCAGCTTCTGCGGATTATCCAAATTTGTTATTAAGGACCAATTTATTTATATTTAACAAGAGAGATATTATTTCTTAGTGTCAACATGAATTTTAAAAATTATAATAATATAAAGATTAGAATCAAATTATAAAAAAATCATATATTCAAAAGAATTTAAAAGATTCTAAATTTATGTAACTTGAGTTATGTTTGAGTTGAGAAAAAAGAGGTAGATTTTTAGATTTTTGCATCAAAAGAATTTAAAAGATTCTAAATTTATGTAACTTGAGTTATGTTTGAGTTGAGAAAAAAGAGGTAGATTTTTATATTTTTGCATGAAGAAATGAAGTATTAAGATTAACTTATTTTATTTTGAATTTTTGAATTTTTATTTGTTTATTTAGAATCATTTGTATCATTTTTGTCTCATTTAATTTTTTTAATTAAAAATTCAAATAAGAAATTAATAACTTGCTTTAGTAGAAATTGAAAATGAAAATGAAAATATGAAATAGAATATATTGATTATTGCATGAATTCTTATAATAAATGGTTAATTAATAGACTTATTGTACGATGTAATTTATAGAAAAGTGGTTTAGTGATTGAATTCTTCAAAAATAGATTTGGAAAGAAATGAATATTTGATATATTAGAACTATCTAACAATTTTGAAATTTATGGAGATGTTGACTTTAAAGATAAATGATATATACAATATATGCATAACTATATATTTTAAAAGAAATGGATATTAGGTATATACTATCCAACAATTTTATAATTTATGCTTTGTTGACTTTCAATCTTAATGATATTTTTTATATTATTTGATAAGTCCTAAGTGTATGCAAATAAATGATAAAACTATGCATTCTGAAAAATTCATAAAAATAATGCTACAATATCATCATAACAAAAATTAAAAATAATGTTATTCTTATGACATATTTAAAATAAAATAAAATCTAAAAATGAGAATCAACTTTAATTAACTTATGAATAAAACAAGGATAAACTTTAATTATGATAATAATTCTAACTATGATCATAAGCTTAACCTACCTATATATGCAACACAAAAGGTAATCCTAAGAACAAAAAACCCTAACCCTAACCCTAACTATAGACCTAACCATGACAAAAACCTTGACCACAATCTTAACCCTAAACCCTAACTGTGATCCTAATACAAAGTCTAGCTTTGATGTAAATGCTAACCATAGCCCTAAACCTAAACCCTATTTATAATCCAAATACCAACCATAACTATAACCCTAATTTCCTAATCACAATCTAAATTATAAACCTAAACCCTAACACTAACCATAGTCCTAACCCTAAACTCTAAACCTAACCATAATATGTACCCTAACCATAAAATAATGATTAAAATCCTAAACCTAACCATAGTTGTAACCATGATCCTAAACCCTAACCCTTACTATAGTTCCAACCCTAATCTTAACCATAATTCTAACCTTTACCCTAAGAAAAACCCAAACCCAAACCTTTATCCTAGCCATGGTATAAACCTTAAGCCTGACAAAAATTTAAACCATAATTCTAAAATCTAGTAATTATCCCATCCTTATCCCTAAATCCTAAATCTAACCCTAGCTTCAACCCTAGAACCATGATGAAAACTCTAAACATAAACATAATTTTAACTGTAACCATAAAGCCTAATCATAATTATGATCCTAACCTTAACCCTAACGATAACCCAAATCTAAACCATAAGCCTAACCATTATGTAAGCCCTAACTTTAACAAAAATCTAAACCATAATCTCAAATCATAACCCTAACAATAATAATAACCTTAATCCTAACCCTCACCTTAACCCTTGGCCTAAACATTATGTAAACACTAACACTCAACATAATTATACCCATAACCCTAAACTATAACTCTAGCCATTATCCTAACCTTAACCCTAACCCTAATCCTAACCCTAACCCTAATCCTAACCCTCATAACTATCCATAGCCTAAACCCTAGCCCTAACAATTATGTAAACTTTAACAATAAATATAATCCCAATTCTAGCCCTTAACCCATATTCCTAACCATAATTGTAACCATAAACCTATTCCAAATCTAAACCCTAATCCAAGCCCTAACTCTACGTATTATGTAAACCTTCATACCTACCATAATTCTAACCATAACCCTAAACCCTAATCCAAACCATAATCCTAACTCTAACTATAACTATAACTATAACCCTAATCCTAACACTTACCTAAGCCTAATCTATGTTATTTATCTAACCTAAGAATGACACTAAACCTAACTATACCAGTAACCTAAAATGCAAACCAAACCCTAACCATTATGTAAATTGTAACCTGACCCTCAACCCTAAACCTAATCCTAACCCTCACTCTAACCATACCCCAAATCCCAGTCCTAACCATTATGTAAACCCTAATTGTCACCATAAACTCAATCCTAACAATAAACCCTAAACATAATCAGGTAATAAAAATGCAACCCTAACTTTAACCCTAACCCTGATCTAAATTTAGTGCCTTAGCTTGAATATTATGTATATACTAATACTCACCTTATTTCCAACCATAACCCTAACAATTATCCTAATGCTAACCCTTATACTAATCTTAACCCTCACAACTAGCCATAGCAAAAATCCTAGCCCTGACTATTATGTTAACCCTAACTATAACCATAATCTCAATCTTAACCATAAACCTTAACCATAAGCCTAACTATAATTTTCCCTAACCCAAACCCAAACCCTAATCAAAATCCTAACCCTAAAGATAAATAATATGTAAACCCTAATACAAAAAATAATTCTAAGCATAACCCTAAACCCTAATCCAAACCTTAATCCTAAGTCTAACCCTAGCTCTAAGCCTTTACCTAATCTTAACTATTTCTTTAACCTAAGAATGACATTAGACCTAACTCTATCACTAACCCAAAACCTAACCCTAATCCTAACCATGGTGTAAAGTACAACCTTGACCTTGAACCCTAACCCTAATCCTAATCCTCACTCTAGTCATACCCCAAATCCTAGCCATAACCATCATATAAACCCTAATTATCACCATAAATTCAATTCTAACCCTAAACCATAACCATAATCCTAACAAAAAATGTAACCTTAACTCTAATCCTAAAATAAATCATATGCTCCTTAGCCCAAATGTTATGTAAATGCTAATGCTCACCATAATTTCAACCATAACCCTAGCCATTGTCATAATGCTAACCCTAACCCTAATCTTAACCCTTACATTTAGCCATGGTGCAACCCCTAGCCCTAACCAATATGTAAACCCTAACTATAACCACAATCCCAATCCTAACCCTAAACCTTAACCATTATCCTCACTATAATTGTAACCCTAACCCAAACCCTAATCAAAACCTAACCCTAACCCTAAACATTATGTAAATTCTAACACCAACCATAATCCTAATGATAACCCTAAATCCTAACCCAAAACCATAATCCTAACTCTAACCCTAACCATAACCTAAACCCTAATACTAAGCCTAATCCGAACCCTGATTATTTCTCTAACCTAAGAATGATGCTAAACCTAACTTTATCACTAACTCAAAACCTAACTCTAAAGCCTAACCATAATCCTAACATAAACTATAACCCTAACCCTAACCCTAACCCCAATCTTAACCCAAACCCTAATCTAAACCCTAATCATTATGAACTACCCCTAATCCTTACTTGGTACTGACGCTAAACCTAACTATATTTCTAACTCAATCGCTAATCCTAATTATATAAATTTATTCAACTTATAACACTAAACCTTAACACTAAACCATAACCCTAATATTAACCCTAGCCATAAGTGTAAATCGTAACCCTGACCATAATCATAAACCTAAACTAAATCCTAACCATAATGCTAATCTTAACCTTAATCCTAAACTTGACCCTAACCCTAACCCAAACCATAGCCCTAACCAAATATGAATCTTTACCCTTAACCTAATTATAATACCAATCCTAACACTAATAGTAATCTCAACCTTGCTCTTAACACTAACCAAAACCTTGTTCCTAACTTGAAACCTATTATAATTATAATCCAAACCTTAACTCTAACCATTACCCTAACCATAGTTCTACTTGTAACCATGACCATAAACACAACCTTAACACTAAACCCTAACCATGATATAAATTGTAACTCTAAATGGCACATTAAACCATGATATAAATTATAACGCTAATTGACACATTAAAGCATAACCATGACACATTAACGCTAATCCTAATCTTGAACATTAACCTTTCCCTTAACACTGACCAAAACCCTATTCCTAACCTAAAATCTATTATAATTATAATCCAAACCCAAACGCTAACACTAACCCTAACCATAATTCTGCCCGTAACCATGACCATAAACATAACCTTAACACTAAGCCCTAACCCTAATCATAATAATAAATCCAAACCAAACTCTAACCCTAATGCTAACCCTAGAACCATGATATTTAAATTGTAACGCTAATGCTAACCCTAATCAAATTTAATAATTTAATGAGTTACGCACGCTACGACTGCTACTAGCTAATATATACTCTATATTTAAAATACGTCGAGATGCATCGAGGCATTGAATTTTTTCATAATTCACCTTTAATAGAAAAAATTAAAGTTGAAAAAATTCAATGCCTCGATGCATCTCGGCGTATTTTAAATATAGAGTATATATTAGCTAGTTTATCTTTAAAGTCAACATCTCCACAAATTTCAAAATTGTTAGATATTTCTAATATACCAAATATCCATTTCTTTCCAAATATATTGTTGAAGAATTCAATCACTAAACCACTTTTCTATAAATTACATCGTATATTAAGTCCACTAATTAACCATTTATTATAAGAATTCATGCAATAATCAATATATTATATTTCATATTTTCATTTTCATTTTCAATTTTTGCTAAAGCAAGTTATTAATTCCTTTTTTAATTTTTAATTAAATAAATTAAATGAGGCAAAGATGATACAAATAATTCTAAACTAGCTAATATATACTCTATATTTAAAATACGCCGAGATGCATTGAGGCGTTGAATTTTTTCATAATTCACCTTTAATAGAAAAAATTAAATTTGAAAAAATTCAACGCCTCGATGCATCTCGACGTATTTTAAATATAAAGTATATATTAGCTAGTTTATCTTTAAAGTCAACATCTCCATAAATTTCAAAATTGCTAGATAGTTCTAATATACCAAATATATTGTTGAAGAATTCAATCACTAAACCACTTTTCTATAAATTACATCGTACAGTAAGTCCACTAATTAACCATTTATTATAAGAATTCATGCAATAATAAATTCTTATATTGGCAACCTAAACAATAATATACTTAAATATTTATGCATGGTTCTATCTTATTTGCAATAAATAAATGGAAATATCAATCTTGCCAACTAATTGTAGCATATTAGGAAAGAAAAATCTCCCTTTCATTTGATTTTGCATTTTGAAATAATGATTTCATATTTATTATATCAACAACCTAAAGAATAATATATTTAAATATTTTAAGCATACTTCTATCTTATTTGCAATAAATAAATAAATATATCAATCTTGCCAATTAATTGTAGCATCTTAGGAAAAGAAACCCCAATCATTCTTAGGAAAAGAAACCATTATCATTTGATTTTACATTTTGAAATAAAGATTTCTTATTTCTTATATTACCAACTCAAACAATAATATATTTAAATATTTATGCATGTTTCTATTTTATTTGCAATGTATAAATGGAAAAACTCTTGCTAACTAATTGTAGCTTGTGGGGAACAATACTTTCTCTCTTATTTGATTTTATATTTTGAAATAATGATTTCTTATTTCTTATATTACCAACTTAAACAATAATACATTTCAATATTTATGTATGCTTATATCTTATTTGCAATTAACAAATGGAACCCTTGTATTTTTTTAGCTTTTTTTACACGCAATCTATTTTATATTATAAATTAAACTTAAATTCTAATTTATTTATTTTTTAAATGTCAGTTGTTACCCTTTCAAATGTTCAAATGAATCTTCGTATTTTTTTAAATATTTTGAGAAACTATAATTTAGATATAAATGAAACCTTTCTATATTTTTTTGGTTTGTTTCAATCCAAATCATATTATATTCTAACTAAAATTTAGATATAGAAACAATATTCATATTTATTTTTTCTATTAAAATTATGTTTTGTAGAACGCAAATCATATTCTAAAATTAAAATGAATTTTATATTTTTAATATATGAAGTGTATTAATCTTTAAATGAATCAACAAATGAAAAATAAAAATCTAGATATATAGAATCTTTCTATATCTTTTCCCTTTTTTTCATACAAATCATTTTATATTATAAACCTTTTTATATTTTTTTCTTTTTACATTTAGATAAATTTATATTTTAAAAACAAACCATTGAAAAACTATTATCTTCCTTAGTGCTAAATGTTTCTTTTATTTAGTTTGGTTACATAATGCTTTTTAATATTTAAAAGAAATATTAATGGCATTGATGAAGTAGCACAAAAGTATCAGGAATAGAGGAAATCACAGCTCTCTGAATGTTTTCTATCAATGAACACTCTAAAGCACTTTTCACATGTTTGATATAACACCTTTCGCTCATTATAAGGACGATAAGAAATATATAAAAGCATGCATTTCATTGATATTTAACTTTAGTTAGACACTATCTATACCATGTTTTCATGATGGTGCTAGTCTTAGTTGAACTAGAAGGTAGCCAAGGGTAGATACTACAAAGGATAGCGTCTGCATGCATAGTATTATTAGTTCCTGCCATGGCAGAGAACTCTTGCGAAGGCTGTGATGCTTAAATAGTGATTAAACTTTTTTCATTTAGCCAATCAAAATGTAGCTTCCCTTCAGGTTTATTTTTTGTTTGCTAGTTTCTTAAGTAAAGTTGCATATATTTTAAACAAAATATTAATTCCAAATATTTTGGTGCACTGCTATTTGTTCGAATGTAGGTTGCAGGATGTCAAAAAATCTTTGTATATTCCCCATGCAAGAGAACACACATTTAGCAATGCACTGCTTTGGGCTTTGCAGGCTTCACAGAACTTGGGACATCTCAAGGCAAAGATATATCCCAATTTTTTGAGTTGAGCCGTTACCAGGCAGAAAATACAAACACACAACTTTAGAGAAAAGATCTGGCAAAACCATATTTGGGATGAATCCGAGGAACACTTGGCATAAGCTCATGATTTTTCTGCATGCTGTTAAAATGTGGACAATTTCGCTAGTACAACATGGACATACTCAAATCAAGTATCCTTTCTTGATTCTCCCGATATTTTCTTCTTCCCTATCGTGGGTATCCACGAGCACACCGTCCCTGTAAAGCATAGCAAGAAGAGGTTGATGACATTATTTTTCCATTAGTATGCAAAGAACACTTTTGGTAAACATACACCGAAAGACATGACAAAGAGAAAACTGAAAATACAAATATCAGAGATCACCGAAAACTGCTAAGTGCAAAGAAAATTGACGACACAATTCTGTGTGTAAATTGAAAATGAAAAATGGAAAGGATAAAGAGGAACCCAACAAGAAGGTCATAGTGCAAACTGAGAGATAGTTCAAGTATGAACACTGAGAAACAGTCTAACTGACTTCAGAGCATAATTGATCGACAGAAATTGAAAGTCAGTTGCAGCCCCAAAAAAGTGGATCTGACCTCCACGTCAGATAAAATAGTCATGTTCTATTTATAGAGTCTCGATTTATTTTTAAAACCATTTCTTTAGGGAAAAGAAACATTAATGTAAGTGTTTTAATTAGTCTAACTAATTTAAAACACATAGACTAGGAGATCAAGGTAAAGTTGTAAACCTGTGATCTTAGAGTTAATATTGTTTTACGTGAAACTTGATTAGGTCAATCTATCTTATAAATAGATGATGCAATCATTCATTATAAAAGGATGTGAGAATGGATGAGAGGATGAATGAAGCATACGAGCACATCTATGGATCAGACTGAAAGCTTCAAGAACTCAAATAGAAAAAGGTGAATTTGGTTATCAAGAACCAAGAACAGAGGCTACCGAGCATCAGAGGTATTATTCAATCACATTAGGTGATATACTTATACAAGTAATCTTAAATGGATCTGTAATCAGCAATAGGAGATTGCATACACCAGGTCAAATTGTAATTTGCTTAGAATTCTAACAAGTGAAGCAAAGTGTAAAAATCCTTTCAAGGAAGGTGGATTTAACCATCCAACTATAAATCTCTTAATCCAGTGCACACTAAACAATGTTCTAAAGCTCTTAACAGATTAGACTTTAACAGGTCTCTATAGATACTCTTAATAGGGTAGATCATCAGATGTGATCAAATTTTAAGCCTTAACTGGCCCCTTCCAATCTGCAGATAGTGAAGAATTTGTGGGTGCCATCCCCACCATAGTTTTTACTTCCTAACAGGAGTTTTATGCGATATCATATCTTGTACATTATGTGTCAATTACTTTCATGAATGTTTCTATGAATGTTCACATGTTTAAATAAGTTTATGAATTGATAAATCTTACATCAAGATAGCATAGAATAGATGGTTGGATAAACAATTGATTACCTAAAGGATAAAGGTTAAAAGATAAAAAAGTTTTAGAGGTACTAATTCACCCCTCCCCTCTCAGTATACACTTCCCATTAATTCCAAAAATTGGTATTAGAGCTAAATCTCTTATCTAGAAAATCTTAAAGGCTTAAGAGAAAAGATCGTACAATGGAGAAGTACAGACTTGACAAGAGTATAGAGAATCATAAGCTACAAATTCAAATCTTCTATGAGCAATATAAAGAAGCTAGAATCAGGATGAGACAACTGTTAGATGAGAGAATGATTATGGTATCTCTCTCTAATGAAACAGATTACCACGAAGAAGAGATACTAGATTTCTTTGAGTCTTCAGGATAAAATACAAGCAAAGCATTAGACACATCAGAAGAAAGCATCAAAAGCCTAAATGAAATCAATCAACATCTGGCTGGAAAAGTGAAATCTCTGCAAATCGGTCAAGAGACACATATGGTAAGAATGATTGATGTTATGAACAATGCTAGACAAGCTGAGCAAGAAAGAACACTAGCTATTAATGACAGAAGGAAGATTACTGAAAAGCTACAAGAGAAAGAATCTGAAATGCAAAGACTTACAGAGCATCATCATGAGACTACAAATCAGATTATTCTTATGAGTCAAGAGGCAAGTAGAATGAATGTTGAACTCATTGAAAGAATATTGGTGATCTAAGGGAAGAAAATGAAAAGTTGAAACAAGAACTTAGAATTCCGCAGCATCATAATGAAATTATCAAGAAAACTGAAGAGAGAAATAAAAGAATGGATGATTTTCTTAATGGACAACAAAGAATCAACAACACCGGTCTAGGCTTTATCGAGAATGGAGAATTACCCAATCAAGATGATCCAAAGAATGTCTTTGCAAATCTAAGACCAAGAAAAATGGCATGCAATCACTATGGAAAGCAAGGCCACACATCAAATGTATGCAGAGGCAAAATGAAAGGTATTCCTAAATCCACATCTTCATTCATAGGATTTTGTTATAAATGTAACAAGAAAGGACATAAATCATATGAATGTAAGTCTGAGATGAAACAACCAAAGAAGGAAACCTACATGGAAAAATATTGTCCTACTTGAAAAATGAATGGGCACACAACTCTTGAATGCTGGAAAAAGAAAAGGCAAGCATGGAAGCCTAAAGGTCAAGAAACTGCCTATCAACCGAAAAGAGTCAGTAACCAGTATGTATGGGATTACAATACATGGACAATTTGTACAACATGTGGAAGATCTGGTCACATTGCTACAAACTATATGAGACAGTGGACAAGAAAGTCTAGAGGCTGGACTAACCCCAGAATGGCATGCTTACATTGTCATAAAGTTGGTCATCTCAAGAAAGACTACAAAGATCGAATGACAGAGACCGAATGATAGAGACCATCACACTTCCCAATGGAAACACCATTGAAGACATACGGAGGATGAGAGACAAAATGTGGAGGAAAGATTCAAACAATGATGAAGTTGGACCAAGCAATACAAATGGTGACACCCCATCCAATGGATTTGGTGACATCACCATCCCCACCTAAGCAGAACAAGTAAGTATGGAACTGCATTACACTAAGTAGTATTTTACATCAGTTCCATTATAAGTTGATATAATGCCAAATTAGCATAAGTAAAGATGCATCATGATATTACTTGTTAAAATCTATGATAACTACTCTATCGGGCAATACATACCAAAATCTATCGGTATACACTCAAAGCTAAAACTGCCTACACTTACTGAGAATCGTCGGTTAACATATTAAAGCAAAGTTGCTAGTGTCAACCGAGACTCGTCAGTAATCAAGCAAGTTAAATGAGTTATCTTCGCATAACACTGAAACCCATCGGTAAAAGCAAAGAGTTAGACGACTGCCCTGAAGCATCACATTGTCACCAAAGAGAGAAGTTAATGTTCAAACCGACGACTCTATCTTCACAAACTGAGGAGTGGTTGAGCATTAATGACTCACTTTTAGGGAAAATGTATATAAAAGGGTGACAGAAGGGTTTCATTATTCACCAATGAATAAAGTAGAGCGACAAGAGCTAAATTTGAGAAAATAGCGATAGCATCACATAGCGACTTCAACTCGACCCAGAGCACTCCAACAGATCAGTGACCACTACAGGAGTAAACAGTAAGTTCCTATGATAACTGAGAACTCTATTTTACACATTTTTTAGAAAATCCTAAATTATCTGAAACAATGGCCATGACCTCAAGAACCACCAAACTGAAGAACATAAAGAAGGATGAGGTTAAACTCATCAAGAATTCTACCTGTGAGGAAACCCACTACAAGATTTTCCCTGAGGTCGCATCACAACCCAACAATGCTAGAGCATTCTCGCGAATACCATCTAGGGTTTTGCTTGTCAAAGATGTGCAAGCATACATCCACTACAAGATTGCATAAATTGGTGACTTAGAGGTGGAACAAGCTTTCAAGAAGCTAAGTAATGAGGATGGATCCATAAAATATGAACACAAACACATAGAGGTGAAAGGTCTCACTAATGCCCTATTATTCCCAAAGGCATTCAAAACCAAGTGGATTCAGTTAGTACTGAGCTGAATTCACAATCAGAAGTTATGGCTGGATGAGCCTAAAATGATAACTCAAGATATTATTCATGCAATCACCAGTTACCTTGTAACTAATAAGGTAAAGGCATTAAAAAACCCACCCAAGGCTGAGATTGAAAAGAACACAGGAATAAAGTGTGATGGCAGAGGACTGAAGGTATCCACTATCACTGATATTGAATTGAAATTTGGAGCATGTGTCCTAGGCTACAAATTCTTTCAAGCTAGCAAGATGAACAACATAGCATCCAGAGCAGTGGATACTACATATAAATTATGAAGAAAGGAACTCAGTTGGGTCTATCAAAACTTCTACTTAACCAGCTAGAAGAAAACCTGAGAACAATAAGAGGCAAAGACAAATACATGTAAGTTTGGCTCACTTATCATGTGCATTTTCTTTTACTTCCAAGAATCATTTCCATCAGTAGGAGATGTAAAATGGGATACCACAAGACCGGTCACCATGCAGATCAATGAATACATAACATCACTGGGAGACAACTTTGAAACAATCATGGATGAGTACTTTACAGGATTCATAGACCAAATGCAAAAAAGAGTAAGGATCCCTGAACAACTTATTGAGAAATTCAAGGATGATATTTGTTTCATGGTTGACACTGACCATGCATACATCAAACCTGCTATACCAAGGACAACATGGTTACAAACTTTAGAATATGAGGTAAATATTGATCAAGCAGCCAATGCAATCAATGCATTGATAAATGAACCATTAGACAAAACACAACCAAAGTTCAAAACTTATGAGGAGGCCAAATCAAGAATCAAAATCGGATTGGTTGTAAAGCAAATTGATAGGAAGAAAGATAAAATGGTTAAGAATTTAAAGAAAAGACTATTTTTTATTAAGGAGGAAACTGAACAAAATGAAGAAACTGAAGGACAGTCACCCATTGGTGAGGCTGAGCAAGTAAGTGACTCAGAGTCTACAGAGTCAGGTACTCCATTACTAACACCAGCAAAGAAGCCAAGAACCATAGCTGCTTCAAGGACAAGAATCCAAATAGCTAAGGACTCAATTCATTCACCCTTGAAGAAAGGACAAGTAAGAACCTACAAGAGGAAACCAAATACATAGAAAAGAGGGCCAAAAAAGAGAAGAAGGCTCATTAGAACCAGGGAAGATATTGAGGACACAAAACAAGATGAAGGTGCTCAAGAAAAAAAGAGCAAGATACCTGAAATAGTTGATGGGGTATGTGTACACATGATCAAATTAGGTAATGCAAATAGTAAGAAGGTTAAGCAATGGTTAACATTGGATCCTATGGATAAAAATAATATTAAGGAGACAATCATTGAAATGATGTGCATATACCATTACCTCCCAATGCAACTGGCAGATAGAATGCCCAAAGAACTTCAAGATAGACTATCGGCAAGATGGACTTTTTCCTTACACTCCGAGAAAGAAATTAGGGAAAGAGCCCTAGTATCAGTCATGCCTCGCGAATCCAAAATGGAAAAAATCAAAGCAATGATGAAGGCTCATTCCAAAAGGTTCTCACCGAAGATGAGAGTCTACCAAGTGCTAAAAGGATGTCTACTAGAGTTAGACCAGAAAGGTGAAGTCGAATGGAGAAAAATACTTAATATTTATGAAAAGGATACAAGTCCCAAGCCACAAAGAGCTCCAATCGAGAATCAGGAAATCAAGAATGATCAAGCTACTGAGGCAACATAACCAATAATCATCATAGATGTTGAATTGGACAAGGAGGAATTGGACACCAAAGGCAACAAGGATATGGAAGTTGCAGATGAGATATGGTTGGACACCACTATGGACAACATTGTGGACAACACATTCATTAACATAACCAATGATCCAGTAGAAGAAATACAAAAAGATGAAGATGTCACTGTTACCAAGGATAAGACCGATGAACAAGACACAACATTTGACATTTCATAGGTGA
The DNA here is from genome assembly GCA_018584345.1 of Thuja plicata. Classification (NCBI taxonomy): domain Eukaryota; kingdom Viridiplantae; phylum Streptophyta; class Pinopsida; order Cupressales; family Cupressaceae; genus Thuja; species Thuja plicata. The sequence goes on along the minus strand of MU228364.1, from coordinate 69,737 downwards.
ACATATCAAGCAACATGCCAATATTGATGCAAGCCATCAATATAATTCAAGAAAAAGACAAATCACCTAACAAAGAGTCAAGCATTCCCGAGGATGCAGGGGATGAAGGAAAGAAAGACAACAACAATGAATAGAATGTCATCAAAGACACTCATATTGTAACTAAAACTAACAAGGTTATAGAAGGAGATTTACAACAAACAGATGGAGACACTACTAAGAAGGATGGAAAGATAAAGGAAGATGAAGTACATAAGGATGCTGATGAAGGAACACAAACAAAACATGACATTCCTGAGGTAACCAAACAAGTTGCTACAAATAATGTTAAAGTTGATGTGGAGACGTCCACTCAAAATTGACAAGCTAACACTGAAGCACAACAACAAAAAGAGGCAACACAACAAGTCACTTCATCTAGCACAACAAACAAAGCCAAGATGATGGCTATGGTTCTACACTCAAGTGAAACTCAGAAGAAGAAGAACAAATTCAAAAAGAGTAGGTTGGAATTCACTCTAGACGAAATCATTGAGATACCCAAATGTGACCCAACTACACTTGACTATGAAGCATTGAAAGAATACAGTGAAATATGACAAAGGAAGGCACTATAGGAGAAGTTGAGAAAGCAACACCGAGACTCCATGGTACTAGAAACAAATAGGGACATCTTGCATCAAATTATACCTGATGTTGATGTTGATCAAAATAAATTGATCCTTGATCAACTAGCCACTCTCACCGAAGCCATTACAACACAGAACATTGATGCAAAGAAGGCAATTAAAGAGAGAGAAGAGAAGAAATATCAGCACAAACTTGTTGAAAAGATCAGCCAAGAAGTGGCAGTAAACAAGGTAAAGCTTTCAGAATTCATAAGTGAATTAGATCCAATAATTTCTGAAGCTATTTCCTTGATCCACCAATTAAGCAAACTTGATAAATCCACTAAGGAGCATAGTGATAAAATAGAAAAGTTAGATTTTGATCTAGCTACTAGTGTTAAAAGCTTAACCACCAAGGACAATGCAATAAAGTTGCATTATGAAAATATTATTGAGACAAAAAGGTTAAGACAGGAACTGTGGGAAGCAGAAACACAATTCAAGGAAGAGCTCACCGAGCTCCAAGCTCAACTTCTACCAAATCTAACACTGCTTCAACAACATATCAGTTCAAAAAGACAACTGATAGAAACCCTCAAGATGTCTATGGCAGACAACATCTACGATATGCACTCAAGGATCACACTCGAGCACATGGCTCTAGAGAACCTGAAGGACCAATGGGAGAAGATGATGGAAGACATGAAGTCTTCACACTCTCACATTTTTGATAAGCTATAAGGTATACTTATTTTCCCTTAATATCAAAAAAGGGGGAAAATAATGATATGTACAGATAAGAAACTATACAGTACTACAGAAAAAGAACAAAAAAGAGGAGTATAATGATATACCGGTATATACATAGGGGGGGTCATGAAATGACTAAGGAATATATATGATGTACATACTTATAGACATTTTTGTTAGTAGTTTGCACATATAAGCTTTTGATACTAATGTCAAAGGGGGAGATTGATGAAATTATTTTGCCATTAGTATGCAAAGAACACTTTCGGTAAACATAGGCTGAAAGACAGGACAAAGACCAAACCGAAAATGTAGATATCAGAGATTACCAAAAACTACTAAGTACAAATAAAATTGACGACACAATTTTGTGTGTAAACCAAAAATGCAAAATGGAAAGGATAAAGAGGAACCTGAAAGTGGAACCTGACAAGCAGGTCATAGTAAAAACTAAGAGACAGTTCAAGCAGGAACACCGAGAAATAGTCTAACTGACTTTAGAGCATAACTGATCGACAGAAATTGAAAGTCAGTTGCAACCTGCAAAAAGTGGATCTGACCTCCACATCAGATAAAATAGTCATGTTCTATTTATAGAGTCTTGATTTGTTTTTAAAATCATTTCTTTAGGGATAAAAAACATTAATGTAAGTGTTTTAATTAGTCTAACTGATTTAAAACACATAGACTAGGAGATCAAGGTAAAGTTGTAAATCTGTGATCTTAGAGTTAATATTGTTTTACGTGAAATTTGATTAGGTCAATCTATCTTATAAATAGATGATGCAAGCATTCATTATAAAAGGACGTGAGAATGGATGAGAGGATGAATGAAGCATACAAGCATATCTATGGATCAGACTAAAAGTTTCAAGAACTAGAACAACAAAAAGTGAATTTGGTTATCAAGAACCAAGAACAGAGGCTACCGAGCATCAGAGGTATTATTCAATCACATTAGGTGATATACTTATACAAGTAATCTTAAATGGATTTTTAATCATAAATAGTAGATTGCATACACTAGGTCAAATTGTAATTTTCTTACATTCTAACAAGTGAAGCAAAGTGTAAAAATCCTTTCAAGGAAGGTGGATTTAACCATCCAACTATAAATCTCTTAACCGAGTGCACACTAAATAGTGTTTCTAAAGATCTTAATAAAGTAGACTTTAACAGGTCTTCACAAATACTCTTAACAGGGTAGATCATCAGAAGTGATCAAATTGTAAGCCTTAACCGGCCCCTTCCAATTTGCAGATAGTGAAGAATTTGTGGGTGCCATCCCCACCGCAGTTTTTACTTCCTAACAGGAGTTTTCTGCGATATCATATCTTGTGTTATGTGTCAATTACTTTCATGAATTTTTCTATGAATGTTCACATGTTTAAGTAAGTTTATGAATTGATAAAGCTTACATCAAGATAACATAGAACAGATGGTTGGATAAACAATTGATTACCTAAAGGATAAAGGTTAAAAGATACAAAAGTTTTAGAGGTACTGATTAACCCCTCCCCTCTCAGTACACACTTCCCATTAATTCCAACAGAGGTTCTGCCATCCAGTTATTGGGTGTGGACAACAACTCTGATCTTCATGAAACCCACTCATGGGGCTACTACTGATGAAGAAATAAATTGTTATCAAGATACTGTCATTGCAATATCTGAATTTGATGAGTCAAAATTGCTTGGAGTTGGCAGCTTTGGAGTAGTCTACAAAGGCATTTTAAGGGCTGGTATGATAGTTGCTATCAAATCTCTTAATTTGAAAAATGAAGAATCTGATAAGAGTTTTAACTTAGGGAGGATTATGCACTGTGACCTCATCAAAATCACATGTGCATTCCTTGTTTGAAAGGTTTTTGTGAAACTAATATAATTGAAACCACTGCAATAAATTTAAGATTGAAGTGTACTCTATTTTATTGTGTAGTAACTTCTTCCCATGGCGTAACCTCAGCCTAGATGCTGCATCTAAGAGAGATAATATATCTAATTAGTTTATCCAATTTCAACACTTTTATGTTTTATGAGGTTTGAGGCTGAGGATGCATTTACAAATCAAACTACATAGCTCTTTTCATGGAAGACAAATTTTAGAAATGCGCACAACATTTAAACTATTAATTGGAAGATGAGAATGCCTCAAACAAGTGAAAGACTGTTGAAAGATCAGAAATTAGGGGTTAAGTTCTACTTTGAGTCTTAATTTTGATCAGAAGCTTCCCAGTTTTCTCCATTCTCACCTCTCGAAAGATGGTGGCTATAATATTCCCCTGTATGAAATTCAAGTCCAAGACAAAAAATAATCCATATCATTTTGTCGGTGTGCACAATGCTATTATCTCCTTTCTAGTCATGTTCAAGTAAAAATTATACATTTTTCTCATATTGGAAATATCTGATGCAGACATTTAGTTAGAGGCTATTTTTAATTCTGTTACAGTAAAGTCAGTATATGTAGTAAACTTTACCTTAAATGTCATGAGAGAAGATGACCATTGGCTATTGTATCAGTTTCCTCATATTCGTGATGGGGATGGTTTTTCCGTTTGATTTTTTTTTTTTTTTTTTTCCATTTGGCTACTATTTAGGTTTAAACTTAGATATAGCTTATATTGCTTTTTATAAAGTGCAAGAGTTTACATTTTCTATTCAAAATATAAAAACATTGTTCTAACTTCTATGAAAGAAAGAAAAGCTAACTATGAGCCCCCCTGTGTTCTGAAGAACCTCATCTTCATTGTATAAACCTCATTTATGGCTAGGTTGTCAGTGGGATAAAACAACTGATCATTTTCAGAAACCTACTGTTTGATTCTTCTCTCCCATAAATAATGCAGCATTAGAAGATGCTATACTTACACAACCTTCTTCTACTGATCAAACCTAAAGAACTTAATAATCTTGAAAGTGGGACATGTCAATTATCATCTCCTCTACATTGTTGGCTTGCCAATTCAATCTGTGTGAAGCAGAATTAGAAAACTTGAATCCTTTGCAAAAGCCTTGACAGCCTAAGATTTTGACTCGGACTGGGACTAGACAAAAACTAGGCAAAGAGAAAAATTATAAGAATAAAAATAAATAAATGAGATCACAAGGATTCCATCACTAAATAATCAATTCACACTTCTAGGAGTGTAAACACTGAACACAAAAAAAACTGAAAAAAATGAAAATTTGGGTACATTTTCTTTCATAAGACAAATCTCTGCAAAAACATACATTTTCCCCCTGTAGATAGACAATGTAACTTGCTCTCCGTCTTACAAAATCATGGTATAGTTTTTGTTATCATAAACCTCAAAATGTTAGTCTATTAGTCCTGATGAGTTTTCTAGTTTGTACTAGTTTTTTGACTGGATATTTCAAGGCGAACACTTCCACTCTGGTTTAATATGGTTGTACTACTAAACTTTTGGTACTGAAAACTTGTGATTTTATGGTTCTATTACATGATGTTGTTTTGTGACTGTCAGGCATGAACAAGAGTTGGCTACTATATAATTTACCATCCTTTTAGCTTTGTTTCCCTTTTTGTTTTTCTTTTCATGTACACAAAAGCCACTTTCTAATCGTGTGTTTCCTTTACTAATGGAAGCAATGTAAAATCATTAGAAAAGTAAAATGATGACTATTATATGTTCTCTCTTTCTTATCTTCCAATTTATTTTTTGATATCTAGAATTTAATTTCTTTATTTTTCCAGACTCGTCAAATTGTGTAATCATCATATCATTATTATAGGCTGTGTACTAAAATGTTGACACACTTCTATGAATCATTCCATCCAAGGTTGCTCAAGAATGAGGCCTCAAATATCGATCCATAGCTCTCTATTCATGGAGTTCAAATGTGTGAAATGGAGGCCCTCAGATTGACTAGGTAGTTAGTGCCTATGCAAGTACACCATGAAATAAGAGATTCAAATGCATGAAAATGAGATCTACTCTATATGATTGCAATGCATGAAAGGAAATTAATCTAAATAATAAAAATGCATGATTAATCTATGAAAGGAAATATAAATGCAAGTTTAATCTATGAAAATAAACATGAATCTAATCTACATGAATAGCCATGAATACAAGAAGAAGAAGACAAGAAGAGAGAAGTTGCAATATCCAAGCTTGAATGCTCAAATCCTCCTCCAAAATTGCTCCCCAAACCTGCAGCATAACAATACTCTGAAAACCTAATATGAAAATGAGAAGGAGAGATTTCCTTTTAAAGAAAAGTGAATGGTTGAGATTAAGAGGCAAAAAATCCCACCACTTAGGAACATGTGAAGAAAAAGTGATTTTTATTTAATTTTTTGCCTTTTTCAACAAATAAAGTGCTTTAAGTGGGGATTTTTATTTATTTAATTAAAAGAGGGGTTTTCTTTGAATTAAATAAATTAGAAAAATTTAATTTAATTAAATGGGAGGAATTTAATTTAATTAAATAAGAGGAATTTTAATTAAAAGGGAGATTAAATCTTTTAATTAAATAAGATGAATTTTATTTAATTAAAAAGAAAATTAAATCTTTTAATTAGATAAAAATGATCAATCCTTAGGAAATATTGAAATAATTGAATAATTGAATTAATTACAATTTGATCAAGGAAATTGATTTGAATTGAAAATATGTTCCAAAGCATTGATTTAGGAAATTTAATAAATTGATAAAATAATAAATGGGGCCCAAAGTCTAGGCGACTATTTTAGGGTGCATACATTTGCCCCTCTTTGACAAATGTGTGGTAGACTCGGGAACACATGTAGTCAAAGAATGCAATTGAAGTGTGAGGTCGACTTGGGATCACAAAACAATTGAGACGTGTGGTCGATTTGGGAACACATTAGGACAAAAATAAACACAATTGAAAAAGACAAAGTCAACATCGAAATAAGTAATTGACATGTCAGAGATAAGAATCTCAAGAAAGACTGATATAATTGATAAAGTTGAATCAAGGATTGAAGTTTGATAGGTACTGCCCCCTCGTGATCAAAATCGAAATGAGATAGAGGAGAAACAACAAATTGATAAATTTGATCAAATCAAACTAAAGATAAGGTTCTTGATGTAAGATGAAAGATATTAGGATCACAGAACCAAAGTAGATCATCAAGCATGAAAGATTAAGCCCCAAGGTTGAATTAGAAGAAGAAGAAGAAGAAGAAGAAGAAGAATAAGTGGGGTGAAAGCGAATGGAAGATAGAAGTTTGGAAGAGGTGGAAAGAAATGGAGAGAAGAAAGAGAATTTGCCTAAAGAAAAAGAATTTCCCAAAATCAATCAACTATTTAAGATAGAAAATTTTGATTGAGATCACGAAAGAACATAAGGAAATGAAGATCAAACATGATTACAGTTGATTAAAAGTCCTCAAGAAAGATGAAGGAAACCCTCGCAAACTCATAATGCAGCCTAAAAATGCAAATTAACATGAAGTCTAACAATGCAAACTACATGAAAATGCAAAGGTGTACTTGCAATAGAGCAACTGTAACATAGGACTCTGTGTTCATAATTCATTATAGAATGTTAAAGAACTTATTTTCATCATTGGGCCATTATTAACAAACATTGAAAAATCACACAATCATCACTACTCACAAGTGCAACTATGAAGATATGAATGCGATTTATATCGGAGACATCACACAACCATCACTAGTCATGAGTGCAACTATGAAGATATGAATGTGATGTATATGAGATTTGAAATGTGGAAAGATTCTAACATAAGCATCAAAGACATAAAGGTCAAGATGACTGTGATGTTAGCTTACCCAATTTAATATAGAAAAACCATGCTCGCATCAAGGCATAGAGGCCAGGATGACTAACAGAATGGTTGTGCAAAAACATTTAAGCATAAAGCAAGAAGAAAATAAAAACATGCCCCATGCCCCGAGTCCTCTAGCTATGCATCATGGAGAGGCTTGTTAGACAAGGACACTCAACAAAAATCAATAACAGTCAGCACATAAAGAAAATATCATGACATAGCTCAAGCATTAAGTGTTGCATTTAAAAATTTAAGTGTGTTAACTGATACTAAGTTCCGAGGATAAGGATCAAATGCTTGCAAGCCGGCAAGACCACATGAAAAAATGGGGTAAGACCAAACTGATAAGTGTTGAAAAACACTCGATGTCAGGGGTTGCATTGAAAAATACAGTTGAGAGTGGTATTGAAAAAACACTGTTTGGGTGAGATGTCCTAAAGACTAATGCATCCAAGAGACCAAAGCTAACACAGTTATGCCCCCTAGACAAAGACAAAGACCAATTCTAAACCAAGGCAACAAGGACAAGGCATGATGGAGAAAGGTTAAGTGTCGAGAACACGCGCTAAGAAACAGGGGTGCAAAGGCCTCAAGTAGCGCCCATTTCCAGGTTTTCACCACTTGGATTTTATTACAATTTTTTCTCTTTCATTTTTTCATTTTTCTTCTTCTTTTTTTCAAGACTTTTTATAATTTTTATTTTGAATTTTTGCTACCAAGGTGCCTGTTTCCAGGTTTTCACCAAGGCACTTTTTCTATTTTTTTTAAATTTTTTATTATTACATTTTTTGGAATATATAATTTTTTTGAAGATACATCAAAGCGCCTATTGCTAGGTTTTCACTAAGATGATCATTTTTTTCAGGACATTTTCTGATTTTTAAATTTTTTTGATAATATATCATTTTTAGAATTTTTTCAGGATCAATAATATGTACAAAAGGATGCCCCCAGAGTGAATGGGCATCACGGATAGAACTTCTTCATGTGCAAAACATTGATAGGATCATGGAGCTGTTCTCCCTCCTCTGTAGATAGTAAATAAGCACCTGTCTCAAAAGTTGCTGTTATAATGTAAGGTCCAAGACAATTTGGTTCAAATTTACCCTTTTGATCTTTATGCTATTGATTCTTAGGATTTTCACGTAGGACAAGATCTCCTACTTGGAATTCTCTAGGGTGAACCTTTTTGTTGAAGGCTTTGGACATACGCTTTTGATAGACCCTCATATGGTCAAATGATACTTGACATTTTTCATCTAGAAGTTCTAACTCTTGAAGTCTCATGGCGCAGTAGTCTTCATCTGTAACTAGACCATGGAGAGAAACTCAAAGTGAAGGAATCTCAACCTCCAAAGGTAACATTGCTTCAACACCATATGCAAGGGCAAAAGGAGTAGCCCTAGTAGGAGTACAAATACGCATTCTATAGGCCCACAAAGCTAGATTTATCTATAAATGCCAATCTCTACCATTCTTACACACCGTTCTATACAAAATTTTAAGAATGACCTTGTTTGATGCCTCTGCTTGACCATTTCCTTGCGGGAAGTAAATGGAGGACCAATATTGTTTAATCTTGAATTTCTTGTAGAGTTGTTTAAGGTCTTTATTTTTAAATTGGTCTCTATTGTCAGTAATAATCTCGGAAGGCACTCCATATCGACAGATGATATGGTTTAGAATGAATAAAGAGACTGTCTTGCCTGAGGCAACATAAAGTGGGACAACTTCTACCCATTTAGTAAAGTAATCAGTAGCAGTGATGATAAATTTGTGTCCACCTGATGAGTTGCGATGAATTTTCTCAACAAGGTCAAAGGCCCAGCGCTGAAATGCCCAATGAGAAATAGAAGAAATAAGCTCCATACTTGGAGCATGTATCAGGTTACCATGTTTTTGACACTTTTCACATGACTTTGCAAAAGCTATTGCATCAAACTGCATCGTGGGCCAATAGTACCCCGCCCTAAGCAACCTTCGGGCCATGGAAAGACCATTGGAGTGACCCCCACAAATTCCCTCATGAATTTCAACTAACACTTGATCAGATTCTTCCTTTTATAGGCATCTAAGAAGTGTTCCATCTAGACCCCTCCTATACAAATCACTAGTGATAAGAGAATGGCGAGAGGCATTTCAAGTAAGATTTCAACGTTCAGATCGGTTAAAGGTTTCAGGTATAATGCCATCATGAAGATATGAGTAAATGGCACCATAATGGGATGATTCATGACCAACAAGGGTACAAATAATATGGCTTTCTTGGGAGTCAAAGATAGGGTGATGTAGCTCTTCCACCAGGAATTCAAATCTTGATTCATGTTGATCTAGCTGAAGGAGTGAAGCAAGTGTAGGCATAGCATCAGCTGCTTTGTTTTCTACTCTAGGGATTTGCTGAAATGTGACAAATGTGAAGTATCTCTTTAAGGAATCAACCATTTTCTTGTAAGGTACCATTTTCTCATGTTTGGTTTGATATTCATCATTAACTTGGTTGATTATCAGCTGGGAATCCCCATAGATGTGTAACTTTGTAATTCTCCATTCTATGTGTACGCCTCTCTCGCTGGTTTCCCACAGCTTTCCAAGGGCGGGGGTTAGTAGCAAAGGTTCACAAGTGAATGCAAATCAAGCATACAATAACTACTAAACGAATAACATAAACGTGAGCAATAAAATGTACAAACAAGAGAAAGGAAGACAAGTAAATGCAAACCCCTCGATGCTTGAAGCTTCTATTGTTTCTCTCTACTCCTTCCGA
>MU228364.1:22606-42620 GCA_018584345.1 Thuja plicata | reverse complement strand
TGACCTAGTTAGTGCCTATGCAAGTACACCATGAAACAAGAGATTCAAATACATGAAAATGAGATCTACTCTATATGATTGCAATGCATGAAAGGAAATTAATCTAAATGATAACAATGCATGATTAATCTATGAAAGGAAATATAAATGCAATTTTAATCTATGAAAATAAACATGAATCTAATCTACATGAATAACCACAAATACAAGAAGAAGAAGACACGAAGAGAGAAGTTGCAATATCCAAGCTTGAATGCTCAAATCCTCCTCCAAAATTGCTCTCCAAACCTGTAGCATAACAATACTATGAAAACCTAATATGAAAATGAGAAGGAGAGATTTCCTTTTAAAGAAAAGTGAATGGTTGAGATTAAGAGGCAAAAATGAAAGGCTATGATTAAGAGGCAAAAAATCCCACCACTAAGGAAGATGTGAAGAAAAAGGGATTTTTATTTAATTTATTGTCTTTTTCAACAAATAAAGTGCTTTAAGTGGGGATTTTTATTTATTTAATTAAAAGAGGGGTTTTCTTTCAATTAAATAAATTAGAAGAATTTTATTTAATTAAATGGGAGGAATTTAATTTAATTAAATAAGAGGAATTTTAATTAAAAGGGAGATTAAATCTTTTAATTAAATAAGATAAATTTTATTTAATTAAAAAGCAAATTAAATCTTTTAATTAGATAAAAATGATCAAACCTTAGGAAATATTGAAATAATTGAATAATTGAACTAATTACAATTTGATCAAGGAAATTGATTTGAATTGAAAATATGTTTCAAAGCATTGATTCAGGAAATTCGATAAATTGACAAAATAATAAATGGGGCCCAAAGTCTAGGCGACCATTTTAGGGTGCATACATAGGCAACATCAATTGCTTTCTCCCTGTGGTGCTCTCAACTTGTTTTTGCAAGCTACAATATGTACAGAAAAGAAGCTAGTTAAAAATTGACAACCTATTATCTTCAATTTCTATAGTAGAGTTGCCCTTATATTCTCTTCAGCTGTATTTTAATTCTGGAGGTCGTTCACTTGCCCGTTCATGTCAAAACTCAAAATTATTGTTCCCTGGCCATTGCTATTTTTTGTAGCCATTACTATTTTTACTTGATAGTTTTCCTGTTTGCATGTATATAATTCTATCATGATTTATGTTAACTTTTCAATGGAGCTTGATAACAACATTATATTTTTTTAAAGCAAAAGTGGATATTCCACTATATATATTAATATATTTAAGGACTCGTTCAAGAGCTCAACCAAGAAAGAGCCAGTAAGAAAACCTGAATTCATTGCTCATTACAATAGATAAAGTCTTACTAGATTTTCCTACCAATTACAAGCTATGTCATAAGACATTGAAATACAAAATAGTGTTCACTAAACACCATCCACGCTCAAAAGCATATAATATCCCAAAATACAAATAAGTGGTGTTCACTAAACACCATCCACGATCAAAAGCATATGATACCCCAAAATTTTCCATTGAATGTTTCCCACTATAATTCTGATGATTGCAGAGCATCATATTCAGCGACACCTATGCACCATACAACTTTCAAGCCCTAGTTTGCAGCCCTTCCATGCGGGTTTTCCTTCAACTACATGGACATCATGTACATCAACACCTATACTCCATACTATTTCGAATCCAAAATTTGCAGACCGACCGTGTGAATTTTTCCTTACTCCTCCATTGCATCGGGTTCAAATGGCTCTGAATCCGGTTGTGTTCTTGGTGACCATCCCCAATTTTATGTATTCCAACCATGAACAGTTTGGGCCTGTGTGTTGTTGTCCCATCCCGAGCCCTGAGTATCATGTTTCCATGTATCATGTGCTGACTCACCATCCCCCCGACCCCAATTCTCTTCGCTCTAATCATGACTGTGTATAATGGAGGTTGTGTGTATGTGGGAGTGTGTAATTTGAATAGTGGGTGCTGAACCAGGTGAATAATTTTTCCCTTCAAGCATTTTGAGCAGCACATCCACGACCATGTATGTTTTTTCCTCCCATGCGTAACCCAAAGCTGACCCTATTGTTTGTATTGCATCTTTGAGGTGGTGAGTGCTCTGGTCTTCCCGTGACCTTTTGATACTATCATAGATGACCATGCATGCATGATTCGACAACAGGAGGTTTCGTGGAAACAAGTCACCCACCAATGCATGCCCTGCCCATAAATCATACCTCTGCATAGCTTTTTGCAGTTTCTTTTCTTCCCAATACTGGTTTTTGACAACTTTATGAGCCAATATTTCTAATAATTCAACTGACTGTAACAAATCCATGGCATTGGAAAGAAAAATGGAAACAATCTGTGATGGGTAAAGAAACTGCCTTGTTCTTGGCTCTATATTTTCATAACCTATGATCTTTTTTATAGCAGACCAAATAATGACAGATTGTGCTATGAACATACCTTCCAACACCAAGTCGTCAATGTAGCAGGGGAGGACCTCTTCATCTTCCAATGATGGGATGAAAATTCTATAATTTTTGGGGAGGATTTCGGCATGATAACTAGCACATTGCTCACATTGTGTGTATACCACGTCCTACAGAGCAATTACCAGTCTTTGCCAAATGAAAATGAGTTATTCTCTCCCTGGTTTAGTTGTATTTACTTGTATTTATAAGAATACATAGGGAATTCATTTGCAAATCTATCACATCTTGTGCGGAATCATATTTATTTACTGTTCATGCCCTAAATGGTTTTAAAAATTTCTACGCGTCCCTCTGCCATATGTTTTTTTGAATGCATCAACCACCATTATGTTGTATCATTAATTACTTATACTTTTCTATTTAATTAATGTTCTCTTCACTGCCACTTGAAGCCCAGAGATTTGTGACATGAGTTATCCCTTAGTTGCAATATGAAATGACATTCCTCTTCCCATGTGTAATTCTGTCAATTATTTATGTGTATTAACTTTGAATCATTTCTCAGAGTATCCTACCTGTACCTTCATCATTTCATAGGACAGATTCACAATATGCTAACAATCTCAAGAGGGTGTAGTATGATATGAAATATGATGTCATTGTATTCTTTCTTAATGTAGTTGCAGTAATGCATCATCAATTCCTCATGTCGATTGTTTGTCTTTTTGTTTTAGATAGATGGCTTGTCTAAACCCACCAACCTATGTAATTCGTGTCATTGTTCTGGAATCTCATTTGAATATGTATCCATTATATTAGTACCATCACAACCCATATTGGACAAATTATGCCCTACTCTGTTGCCTTCCTGAAGTGTATGAGAAATTGATAGGTTTGGAAAGCTGTCTAAAATATGGCAGATTTGTTTTAATATTTTTTCTAGCTGCCAATTGTGTGATTCCCTTTTAACACAAGCATTTATTATTACCATCGAGTCACCTTCTATGTGAATGTCTTTGATTCCACATTGTTTGGCCAGGATAAGTCCCGCAAGCATTGCATGTGCTTCTGTCGTGTTATTTGTCCCTGTAGGTAATGGGGAAGTAGTACATGCCAATAAGTTTCCCTTTGAGTCCTTAATGCATGCACCCGATCCTGATATTCTTGGGTTTCCACGCGATGCACCATCAAAATTCATTTTCATAGTCTGTTGTTGTGGAGGTTGCCAATGAACAAGTGAGCAGTCTACTTGTCTTGATGGCTTTTTTGAATTTCCCCAGCCCATAGGTATGCTAAGTTTTCCCCATTTTTTCAATATTGTACAGTCCCATGTTGTCAAAATAGGGTTGTAACCACACCAATATATACTTGCATTGACTACTTCGGATATTCTTCTCTATGACTTCCACTACTATGTCCAAACTTGACGACTCATTTCTAAAGATCCTTTTATTGTGCGCCCACCATATCGACCACACTACTAGAGCTGGAGTGCATTTCCAAATATTTACAAAAAGTAAATCATGATGTAGCTCTGGCCAAGATTGGAATAGATCCCACAGCTTATTAGGCAGTGGAGTATAAAAAAGAGTTTTTTGAGGACAAATGACCAACATTGTTGTGCAAAAGGACATTGTAATAATAAATGGTCTCCAGTCTCAAACAATTCTTTACATAATGGGTATTGAAAGGCTTGTGTGATGTGGAAATTTTCCAGTCGATCACTTATAAGGATTCTATTTTTCAATGCAAGCCATGCAAAGCACCCTGCTTTAGGAAGAATAACTTGGTTCCAACAGAAGTAATAGGCATGGGAAGGAATCTTTTCAAATTCCACACTTTGAAGAATTTTGTAACCTTCTTTAATAGAGTAATATCTATTCTTTGCGAGGGCCCAGATCAACTTGTCTTCTTTATCTGAGCAATATACTTGTCTTGTTGTGAGTATGTTGTGAAGTAAGTCAGTATTTCATCTTGTGAGGTGAAGCTATTCAGGATCTTTCCATAATAATTTCCCTAAAAATATGTTAACAACCAATACAGTCTATGAGATAGATCCCCCATTCATTTTATGTTGTGGCTATGATTTCTTGAGGAATGATTGGTGATATGAGAATAGGTAGTCCATTCCAAGAATCCCTCCAAAATTTGACATTAGACCCATTAATGACCTCCCATGTTACATAATTATACACTACTTCTCTTACTGACATCATGAAATTCCAAATTGCTGACCCTTTGGGTGGTTCTGCAATAGAGAGGATTCATGTTGGATTATGATTATCAAGGTACTTGTGCTGCATAATTTGGCACCATTTATTGTGGGGTTTAGTATACATCTACCACACTAGTTTTTCCCCAAATGCTCTGTTTTGGTTTGTCAAATCGTGGACTCATGCTCCTCCTAATGTTGGACCTTTTTCCATGTCCTTTAATGAAATAAGAGGGATCTTCTTCTCATTGTTAATGTTCCCTGTCCATAGAAAGCCTCTAATCAATTTTTGAATTTGTTGTATAACTGATGATGGGGCTTTTAGGAAAACAAGATAATAATTAGGGATTGCTGATAGGACAAATTTGATGAGTAAGATTCTTCTTGATAGTGATAACCACCTAGCTTTCCATGCCAATACTCTGTTCTTAATTCTATCAATGACGAAGGACCAATAGCTTGGTTTATTTGTTCCCACAAAAAATGGGATTCCAAGATAAATTAAAGGTAGGATGTCCACCAAAAACTCTAAGATTTGAAAAATTCTATTTGAGATGATTTGATTGGTGTTGAACAGATATATTTGTGTTTTTTGTGCATTGATTTTCTTCCTGAAAACTGTAGCATAAAGTTCTAAGACATACTTTATTCTTCTTGCTTCTTTCACTTGTGATTTACTGAATAATAGTGTATCATCTGCAAATAAGGAGTGAGTGACTGAGATGTTTGTGCCTCCAATCTTTGCACCACTCTATAATCCCAATGTGTGTTGTCTCTTGATTGTTCTACTAAGTGCTTCTGCCATTATAACAAAAAAAATGGGGGATAGTGTGTCCCCCTATCTGATTCCCTGAGTGGAAGAGAAAAATCCCGCCGGAGTTCCATTAATGATAACCGAAAACCATGCCCCTAAAATACATGCTCGAATCCATTTGCACCACTGCTGTGAAAATCCAAACTTGTGTAGAACTTGGAAAAGAAAGTCCCAACACACTCTATCATATGCCTTCATCATGTCTAATTTGATGACAAAATTAGAAGACTGATCTGCTTGTATAGAATGGAGAACTTCATGAGTAACTAAGGTGCCTTCCATAGTTTCTCATCCTAGAACAAAGCCTCCCTATTCTCGAGATATAATTGATGGAATGAGGTGTTGTAATCTCATATATATGGATTTGGTAATGATTTTATAGATTGTATTACATAGTGATATGGGCTTGAAGTCTATGAAAGTTTTTGGTTCTTTCACCTTTGGTATAATAGCAATGTTAGTTTTATTGAAATATTTTAGCATTGTCTTGCTTTTCCTAGATTCTTCCACTACTGCCAAAAACTCCCAACCAATAACATCCCATCATGCCTGAAAAAACAATGTTGTGTATCCATTCGGCCCCAGGGCTTTGTCTAAGGGGAGCGAGAAAACCACATGCCGAAGCTCTTGAATAGTAAAAGGAGCCATTAAGGTGGCATTATCTTGTTGTGTTACTAAAATTAGAATTGCATCAAGTATTTCATTCAACTATTTTTGTGATGGTGAAGGAGCCTGGGAGGAGCAAGGAGGTTCTTAAAAAAGATTACCCCCTCTCGTTGAATATCTTGAGCATTTGTTAATACCTTACGCGACAAAATTTTTGAGATAGAGAAGATTGTGCTAGCTGCTCGTTTCTGCTTAACTGAGGCATGAAATAATTTTAGGTTCTTATCACCTTCTCATAGCCACAACTCTCATGATTTTTGCCTCCAATATTCTTCCTCCCTAGAACAAAGTTCTTCCCATTCCTGCTGAAGTTCTTTCTCCTTGTTATAGGTGTCATTGTCCATGCCTTGTTGTATAGTATGCTCATGTATTTCTGTTAGCTTTTGCTTGACCATGTCTCTTTACTGAAAGATATTTTTAAATACATTCTCATTCCATTTTTTAATAAGACCTTTAATATGTTTTAGCTTCATTGCCAATTGATGCATTTTGGTTCCAGCCACAAATGGTGAGCTCACCCACCATTTCTTTATTAGAGGTAGGAAATGTGGATGTCTGAGCCACATTTTTTCAAACTTGAATGATGGTTTATGGATGTTTGGTATCGCTGCATTGTCTATGGTAAGCACTATCAGAAAGTGATATGATCCTGGTAGTGATAGAATATCCGATTGGAAATGAACATTTTTAAGCTTCCATTCTTGTGATACTAGGAACCTATCCAATCGACTTGCAATTTGTGCAAAATTAGCTCTCTTTTTTTTCCATGTAAAAGAGCCACTTGATGGGACCACATCCATCAGATTATTGTCTATAAGTAATGTGGAGAAGTCCTATATGGTTCTTAATGGAGGACATATTTCGCTGATTTTCTCAGTCATGTTAAGGATAGCATTGAAATCTCCTCCTAGAACTACATTTTGATCACTATAATTCTGAATTAGGAATGTTAAATGGTTCCATAATTTTTGCTTGTCTTATGTAGAGGTAGGCCCATAAATATTAAGCAGAATTAATGAGAAGTCGTAGCTAGTCACTTCTACCATTTGCCAATAATTATCCTGCCCAATCTTTTTTCCTTTGATGGTCTTAGGATTCCATAGGATAGCCAGACCTCCAGAAGCCCCAATCCCTTGTTGATGGATGGATGACCAGGAGGGTCATTTGCCTATAGATTTTTCAAAGTTTTCTTGTGACATTTATGTTTCTTGTAAAAGTACTATATCAACATGTATAGAATCAATCATCTGTTTGATTCTATTTCTTTTGTCAGAGGTATTTATGCCTCTAAAATTCTATGAAGTGATTTTCATTGTTAACAAGGGGAACCTCTTGTCCTCCTTGTCAATCTTTTGATGGACACAAATTTATCATCCAAAGTGGATTGGATTCTTGCTACTATTTCTTCCTTTGTTTTTACACTTTTTGGCTTCCGACCTCTTAATTTTGGGGTCTTAATGGGTTGAGCACATTGTGCTGGTGTTTGTTCAATTGAGAATATATTGTGCTATAAGGAGCTGTGAGAGGTGTCAGTTGCTTCACTGTCCTGATGCAGACACCGTTTCACATTTTCTTCCTCATATGACTCATCACCATCATGTGCATAAGATTACTTGCCTCTGGATAGAGACAAGTATCATATAGGATTTCGTAATTCATTGGACATTGTATCTGAGAGAGCTTGTTTCCTATATGATTCTCTATAAGAACTATGGAGGACTCCACAGTATTCTCCACTCCCCTGTGCATATAAGGAAATTTATACTCCAACGGGAATTCATGAAATGGAAAGTTCTCCACCCAATGGGGGTTATCATAGAGCTGAATCCTTTCATGCTTGTTAATAGGGTAGTCACGTCCCTCAGTTAAGTCATCATATTAACAACAGAGAGGCAACTCATATGTGTCTGCAATGTTGGAAAATTACTCTATAGTGTGCTCTGCCCTTGGTATTCCTTCTCCCTCTGCGATTTTCTCTAGCATCTTGTAGCCCTTGTCTGATATCATGCATCCTGTGGTTATCATGTTTTCTCCCTTTGTTTGTTTCCCATTGGTGAGGGGGAGGATAATTAGAGAGTCATGAAATATTAATTGATGCACAATTTCATCGACAGATGATATACGTGATATCAGGGAGTCATACTCCAACAAACCCTGAGTGCGGGGTTTGAAGTGAAAGTCCCACCATAGATAGGCAAAGTAGAAGAAAATATAGTGTATTATGGCAGAGAGCTTTCCTTGCAGACTTTGGTCCTGGCATTCTGGATGTTTATCAGTGTGATCACGGTTCTCTAACGATCTTTTCTCTTTACCTTGTAGGCTTGGACTCGTTATCAGAGTATGTTGGGCGCATGCCTTTGGGTTTGAATTATGATCCAGACATATACTGATTTCTCTTGGTTGCTCATTCTGGCAATTTGTAATAAAATGTCTGAGTTTGTGCTGATACATATGTACTGTAACCGGATCATTAATGACAATATTCTGAATCCAATCCCCCCATTTTGATTTTTTAGCTACCCGTTGTTTGAAGATTTTATGACTATAAACTAGAATACAGACTCAGACATCTCGATGGGGAGCCTCAAAAGGAACAAGATCATGATGTAAGAAAATCGCCACATTGTTTGCTATATATTCTATAATCTCAAGATCTCTGTATTCTAGTGGTAGCAGAGGGAAGGAGATCCAATGTGGGTAAAATCGAGCAAGGATTGGGTCTGGTTTGAAATTAGAAACACAAATCATGGTGAAAAGACCCAAGCCCTTGCAAAACCAATCTTTATGCTTATGGACCAGGTTTGTAGTAGCTTTAGTATGAAGATGGCCACAAAAAATTGAACTATAGGGTCTATATAAAATATTTATTTTAAACCTTCAAATGAATGCATTGCCCAATCCTTAATATCTGAAAATGGAAAATTGTTGGAGGAGAACTTACCTATAAGTGTCGAGTGCTGGAGTGTGCCAATATATAATTGTTGCCCAATATTTCCCATTCTGTGCAACTTGGCCAGGTCTGCCCTGTCTGGCAATTCTCTGTCATGTTTTTTAGGTCTTCAGCTCAAACTTTGCTCTAAACCCTTAGAACCCCTGAAAATCCCTAGGTCTTCATGTTTGAACGAGGTAAAAACCCTAAGTCTTGGCTCTTATATTTCACAGTTACTTTTTCAATCACTAAGAGCACGTGCTTTAAGTCAAGTTACGGAATCGCTTAGTCCTCAGCGAATATTCCCTTTTATCTCCTGACTTCGCTTTTCCTCTTGTCACGTAGTCTCTTAACGCTAGGGAATATTCGGCCTTGGTTCTCAGACTTCGCGATTAGTCCTTAGTCGGGATGTCATGGGATAATATGTTACGAAGCAGGGGCCCACCTTCGGTCGTGAAGTCGCACGAAAATCCAGCAGTTAGAAAAGATGTCTTCCGACTTGGCGATTTCACCCAGTCGCATTGTCGCCAGAACAGAATGATGACTCAGCTTCCCCAGTGTGCAACGGATGAACCAATGGCCGTGTAACAGGTGGCATAAGATGTATGGATCCTAAATATCAGTCGCCTGATCGCGAGACGGTGAAGATGGGTCAAGCGACTTCGAGACTAAGTATTCTTTCCCTTCAGTCGTAGGATCGCAGGAGGATTTAAGGGCAACCTCAGTTTTTAAGCGATTAAATGCCAGCCGTCCAATGCAAAGAGCAGATGATCTAACGGTGGTCACTAAGTATGGTGATCAAAATGCCCTACGTGAAAAGTACTCCTGACTCAGCGCCAAGGGGTTGTCGCGATGTCGCCAGAGGATTCAAGGGCACTTAGGTGCTGTTTGAAAAGTTAAAAAGGCTCAGACATAGGTTCTCCCAACTTGGCGACTGGTGTGGTCGCGTAGTCTCGAGACAGAGAGATAGAATCTGGCAACAAGGAGACAAGCCGTGGCGGTCTAAGGTGGCAGTTAGGCGCATGGTCGCGGGATGGGTGATGAGTTAAGTAAAATGCCTCGCGACTTTGATTTTGCACAGTTGCCATGTCGCCAGATCTGAGCTCGGGTTTACCAAGGGTAAAAGTGCTTTGTCGCCAAGTCTAGAGATTTAACCAGGGTCAACGTCTGATGCTCGCGACCTGGAGACTAACGGTTAGTCGTAAGGTTGCAAGACTTTGAATTTAAAAAGTTGGCGGCAAATTTGGCACTGTGAACGCTCGACAGCCATGGTTTCTCTGTGCTCGTGTTCCAGAATTGATCAGAGGGGTTTCGATTGCAGAAAGGCCATGCACAGAGCAGTCTCCCGACCTTTGAATAGATTTGTTTCAATGTCGGTGAAAAGGAGGAGATTCAGCGTGTTGCAGAGCAGAGCAGAATTATGACTAATTTTCCAGAAGTGCCAGGAAGCTTAGAGAAGAAGTCCTGGGTGATGACAAGGAGAACACTTGGCCATGCACTGTTCACAGATAAGAGGGGAAGTTATTACAGAGAAGTATAGGTGAACAGGTGTGCACGGCTTTCAGAGTAACATAAATGCTACTAGCCACCATCTACCAAATCTGATTGCAGTCGCCAGATCAGAGAGGAGTAAGAAAATATCCATGAATATCTGTTTGACTCGGTCATTCTCCACCGCTTCTTCTCTCTCTTTTCATCTCTCCTATGATTTTAGGGTTAGGGTTTTCTAAGACCATCTGAAGCTTGTTGCATCCTAAGGGATTCCAAGATGGTCATAGCCCTATATATAGCAGAAAAGTTGCAATTGCAAGGGTCGGTTCTTCTTCCTTTTGTTCTTGCTGTCCTTGTAACTTTTCTGAGTTCTTGACAGAGAGAAAGAGATTTTGTAACCCAGGAGTTCATTTTTATGCAGAAGGCATGCTCTGTGACATTTCTTTGTCCTTGGTGTATTTTTTGTATGATTCTGTAACTCACTGTGAGAAGTAATATGCAGAGTTTCAATCCTTAGATCAATTTGTTGAATTGTGTTAACCTTGTCTCTTTTCTGCTTGTGTGTGTGTGTCTTGATTGTTGATGGATTAACTGTGGATGATTTCATTCCTCTTAATCAATCCTTTCGTAGCATCTATTTGCAGAAGAGTATGTCTGCTTGCAGGTTGTAACTAGTGTTTAGCTGCTTAAAGCTGTTAACTGTGAAGAAGTCTTTCCTTTTAACTGGTTTAATCAGGACCTTGTTATGAAATATTGATGCATGCCTATACAAGGGACTTATGTTCTATTTACAATTCAAAGTTAATTGACCCAGGGGTTTATCTTGTGTGTGTTATGTTTTCATGCCATTTTCGGTGCATCACCTAGTAGGTAGTTTGCTTTCAGTCATTTCCCTTTCATGCAATCCTTCTATCCCTTTTCCTCAAAAGTTTTACTTTCCTGTTTAAGAAGCAAATTAGGGTGATTATCCAAGAGGAACCAGCCTAGAATCTGGAGGTCTCATCTCAGTTAGCATAGGTCCCACAACCTGGAGATGAATCCCTTGTTATACTAGATTATCAAGACCAAGAGAGCTTGAGATCAGAGGCGCAAATTCAGTGTATAACATTTCTGGCACGCCCGGTGGGACCACACTGAAGTTAAGATCAAAGTTAAAAGGTGTTCCTGTTGGTTCATCTGAAGAAAGAATTTCAGTACACAAGGTCTATCACTATAAGACCCAAGCTCAAGATTTCCCTACCTTGGTGCCAGTGTATAACATTTCTGGCACGCCCGGTGGGACCATAAAAGAAGTTCATTAGAGAACATTATGTTACCTCTGATATGCAGGTCACATAATACAAGCTTTTAAGAAGTTGTTGTAACAAGTATATCTAGCGACTCCACTGGTTTCAAGGTTTCAGGCTAGCCTTGTTTAAGGTATATGAAAAAGATTGCAACTAGGAGCTCTAAGCCCACTGAATTTTTGGAGTTTCCCTTGAAGAAAAGTCACAAAGGCAGGTCAACTCACAGAGAGTCCCCTGTAAGGAGAGTTCAGTCTACACCTCCTGATTCATCAGAAAGGAGGCCTTTTGCTGTTCATCACAGAAGAAGAGGAAGATCTCTAACCAGAGATCTAGAAGAGGAAGATTCGAGTGCAGCTCATATTTTTGTGAATCTTCAGGTTTTAGCCCCTCCAATGGCTAGAAATTTTGCTTTCGCACCCTTCAATCAAGGGAGCCCATTAAATTTTGCAGTGCATCATGATGATCCCCTGGTGGCATTAAAGAGCTTGCCTGATTTCACAGGAGAAGGGAAAACCATAGCCTTTGAGCACATAAGAGATGTGACTACTATCTGCAGCATCCACAACATCACTCAAGAAGATGTAGCCACCAAGTTATTAGCAACATCTATAAAAGATAAAGCTCTTGAATGGTTCAGAACTTTACTTGTTGGGTCTATTACTTCTTGGGGTGATTTAGGGGATGCATTAAGCAAACATTTTGAGGATAAATCAGATAACTTGTCTCTGGTTGAGCAGTTAACAACCATTAAAAGAGACACTCAAGAACAAATGATAGATTACAATAGTAGATTCCTTAAGACATGGAATAGAATCCCAGTTTTAGTCAGACCATTAGCAGACCATGCCTTCCTATACTATCTACAAAGTCTGAATGGTCAAATATCTGTCATGATCCAATCTATGGGAGGCAATTCCTTACCCCAAGCTTTTGACATAGTTGTCAGGGCTGAAAATTGTTTGATTCAGGCAGGAGTGATACAAAGAAGACCACCAATGCCTATCTTTCCTAGCCTTCAACCCATTGCTCCTACACAAGTACCCCCATTTACCCCTATTCCTATATTGGCTCCCCAAGCTAGTACTAGTGGTCAAGAACATTCAAAGTCAGGTCCTTCTCAAGAGTTGCAAGAAGTAAAGAGTGGCCAAGCCACTACTATGCAAGAGATGAAAAACTTGTTACAAACCTTGACAAAGGAGGTCACAAGCTTGAAGAAACAGAATCAAGGTGTCAAGCCACCCTTCCAACAACAAGGCCAAGGTCCTAATCAACAATACCAGAATCAAGGACAACCTTATCAACAAAGTAGGCCACCATACCAAGGAGGCTATCAAGGGCAAAGACAAAATTTTAATCAGAGACCATTCCAACCATATAACCCTGCACCTCTTAATTCTGCAAATCCAGTTAGGGATTTGGTGCCTGGTCAAAACAATGTGGTTATGGATAATGAATGGTGTTTTCCTTGCAATCAGCCCCACAATCAGGCCACATGTTCTAATGGGTGGATGAACCAAGCTCTGATGGTTCAGAATGCCTCACAAGCTCAGGCAGAATGTTCATCCAGTGGGACAGCTCCTCAGCAAGAATCACAAGAAAATGAAGCTGCTCTTTTCAATTGGGAGCAACCAGACTTCAGTGGAGTCAATGGTGATGAAGCTTTTGGTGCCTTTACAAGATCAAAAAGGAGAGCTCGAGACATGGAGAGAGCTGATTCTGGTGCCCAAGCATCTATATCTGTAGAACCAGCACAACAAGCTTCTCCGGTCATAATAAAGAAGGCTCTAGCCACCACAGGCCTAGAAGGCCAAGATCCAAAGGGGGTAGAACCTGTCATAGTAAAGACACAACAAAGAGGACACAATACGACACCTTACAATATTGTGGACAATATGAAGAAAGTGAATGTCACTATGTCTATGTGGGACTCTTTGGCTATTCCAGGACAGCCTGAGATTTTAAAGAAGGCTATAGCAGAGGTGACAACTCCTCTACCTACAAAAGAGGCTGTGAAGCCAGTGTTGGTTAACACTGATCAAGAAAAGGAAACTCCAAGCAATAACCTCAAAGCTCGCCCCATGCAAGGTAGGATCTTGAAACCTCCTCCCTTTTATGTATCATTAATCATTGGTAATTCTTTAGTGCATAATTGCATGGTAGACAGTGGAGCTACTAGCACTGTAATGCCCAAGAAGGTGGCTAACCAAATATGACTAAAATATGAGCCCTTCCAAAAGAATGTCACACAGCTTGACGGGTCCTCAGTTAGCACTATAGGTGTGGCCAAGGATACCAGTCTAATTTTACATGCTAGCCCTAATTTTTCCATCCTCCTTGACATTATTGTCATAGATTTCCCTGCAATGTTTGCCATTTGCTTATCAAGAGAGTTCACTGCCAAGATAGGTGGTTACTTATCTTCTGATTGGTCCCACATGTTGTTCCATACAAGATATGGTACCAAGGTTACTATTAAGTTAGAAGCATTGGTAGTACACCATGTAGAGCCTTATGTGCCAAGTACAGTCAATGCCAACTGCCCCATATTTGATAACAGTGATTTCCAAACCTATAGTGAAGCAAGCACTAAGATAGGGGATACCCCTGAATTTTACTTGGATGAAAGAGAATCAGAACATGTTGCTTGGAATGCTGGCTTGGGAAACTATTTGTTGCAATAGGGTGATGCTATAGAACCTAGCCTTTTCAAAGGTGCTGATTCAGAAGATCAAAGTAATCAAGTCTGGGAGCTATACTTTGATGGGGCTAGAAGTAGACACGGTTCTGTTGGAGGTGCTATGTTGGTGTCCCCAAAAGGAGAAAGGTATTATACTGCCTTCAGATTCAGTTTTTCCTGCACCAACAATACTACAGAATATGAGAGTCTAGTCAATGGACTAGAATGGGCTAGAAAGAGAGGGCTTAAGGCCTTAAGAGTTTATGGTGACAGTGAACTTGTTGTCAGCCAAGTAAGGGGGACAAGTGCAACAAAGAATGATGCTTTGAAAGCATACAAACATAGATTTTGGGATGCAATTGAAGAGTTCCATGCTTTCAACATTGTTGCTATCCCTAGAAAGTCAAACCAACATGCTGACAGATTGGCTGCCATTAGATCTCAGTTTGACATTCCTAATAACATTTCAAATGAGACAGACCAACACCATATCAAGATTATTTTCAAGCCTTCAATTCCTGATAATAATATTAATTGGCAAGTTTTTGACAATGATGAGCAGATTCTGCAGTTCTTGTTTGAAGAAGATGTCTTTTCAAAACACAATAAAAAAAGGTTATCACAGAACTATGGTGATCAAGTGTTACAGTTGAAATCTAACAAGATGCCTAAAGGTCTGGTTACCTTAGAGACTATCTTCAACAAGGATGATGAAGTCAAGAAAAGAAAAGCTGGCCTAGTAGTCGAACAGGAGCACAGTGCTGAGTTAGAGTTGGAACCAGGTAAAAGCATACAACTTGGAAAAATAAATACTGATTTAGAAAAGCAGGATTATATTAAGTTATTCAAGGAATTTAGTGATGTCTTTGCCTGGTGATACGAGGATCTCAGAGGCTTTGATCCTGGTCTTGCTCAGCATACAATTGAATTGGAGCCTAATGCCAAACCAGTAAGGCAGAAACAAAGGCCTGTCAATCCCAAGCTCGAACCACTCATGCATAAAGAGGTGCTTAAACTCATAGAGAGTGGAATCATTTATCCCATTAAGCATACTAGTTGGGTTTTTTCAATCTTGTTCCTGTTAGAAAGAAGAATGGGGAGCTGAGATTGTGTGTTGATTTCAGAGATTTGAATAGAGCATCATTAAAAGACCGCCATCCATTACCCTCTATGGAACAAATTCTACAGTGTGTCTCTGGATCTGAGAGATTCTCATTGTTGGATGGCTATTTTGGATACAATCAGATCCTGGTAAAAGAAGAGGACCAATATAAGACTGCATTTACAACCAAGTGGGGAACCATGGCTTATCAAAAGATGCCCTTTGGTTTGTCAAATGCAGGTGCCACATTCCAAAAAGCAATGGACATGGCCTTTAAAAGCCTCATGTACAAGTTTGTGTTGGTCTACTTAGATGACATAACTGTCTATTCAAAGCATGCAGCAGACCACATGGATCATTTGAGGCAAATTTTTGAAAGGTGCAGAGAATTTGGGATATCTCTTAATCCCAAGAAATGTGTGTTTGCAGTCCATGAGGGAAAACTGTTGGGATATGTAGTATCCAAAGAAGGAATTATAGTGGATCCTGAAAGGATTGCAGCCATCTTGGAACTGCCATTGCCACATCACAAGAAAGGTCTCCAATCTTTCATAGGAAAGATTAACTTTGTTAGGAGGTTCTTGCCTAACATTGCAGACTTGCTCAAGCCCTTGACAGCCATGTTAAAGAAAGGTTCTATTTTCAGTTGGACCAAAGAAGGAAAGGCTAATTTCCAAGCAATTAAAGAAGCATTGACAGAGGCTCCTGCCCTGTTGAACCCAAACTTTGAAAAGGATTTTATCCTTTATGCTTATGGAGGCCATGATGCTATCTCTGCAATGTTGACCCAAGAAAATTCAGAAGGATTGGAGCAGCTTGTTGCTTTCTTTAGCAAAGGTTTAGAAGAGTATGAGCATAGATACTCTTTTGTAGAAAAACATGTTCTTGTTGTAGTGAAGAGTCTAAAAAAGTTCAGATATCTCTTGACTCACAACAAGGTACATTTGAGGGTCACTCACCCTAGTGTCAAAGAATTTTTGCTTTCCAAAGATCTAAATGAGAAAAGAGCTGGTTGGATCACCAAGGTGATGGAATATGATGTTGATATTCATACTACCAAGCTAGTTAGAGGTAGAGGTATTTGTGAACATTTGGCAGGGGGTGAGAATGTAAAGAAATCAGAACCACTGGATACATCTCTGGTGGTGCATTCTAGAGAAGATCAAGCCAAGGCAACAGATTGGTTGCCTAACATGATTCACTATTTAAGGACAGGACAATGCCCTACAGGGCTAGACTCAGCAAAAAGAAGGTATTATAGGTTACAATCTATCCCTTTTGTGCTGATTGATAATTTCCTTTTTAGAAAAGACCACAATGGTGTTCTTTTGAGATGCATAGGTTCAGAGAAGATAGCAGATGTCCTGTTTGAATTTCATGATGGGCCAGCTGGTGGTCATTTTTCTCCTAGGACTACTGCTTATAAGATCATGAGGGCCGGGTACTATTGGCCATCTATCTTCAAGGATAGTCATGATCATGTTAGAAAGTGCATCAAATGTGCCTTATTTGCAGGAAAAGAAAAACTTGATGCTCTGCCCCTTCAACCAATCAAAGTTGACCAACCTTTCATGAAATGGGACATAGATTTCATAGGCATGATCAATCCTCCATCTAGTGCAGGACACAAGTGGATAATCACTGCAACAGATTATTTCACTAGATGGACAGAAGCAGTGGCTTTAAAAGAGGCCAATGAGAGTGCTGTCTTGAACTTTTATGATGATCTAATTCATAGGTTTGGCACTCCAGACTCAATTATTTCAGATAATGCACTGGCATTCACAGGTCTTAAAGTCTCAGATTGGGCACTCAAGAATGGCATTTATCTGAATACAAGTTCAAATTATTATCCTCAGGGTAATGGTTTGGCAGAGTCTACAAATAAGAACCTGATCAGGATAATTAAGAAGACTCTTCAGGACAATCAAAGGGATTGGCATACAAAGCTAAAGTCTGCCTTGTGGCTAGATAGAATTACCCCAAAGAAGATCATTGGTAATTCTCCATACATGTTGGTGTATGGCAGAGAGGCTAAGCTTTCCATCTCAACAGAGTTACTAGCACTGGATTTAGCCACTCAGTATGCCCTGTTTAATGAAGAGGATCCCCTACAGATTAGGTATACTCAACTGATGGAATTGGAAGAAATCAGAGACAAGTCCATGAGAGATATGGAATTTTATCAGAATCAAACTAAGAACAGCTTTGACAAAAGAGCCAGGGGGAGGAACTTCAAGGTTGGAGATGTAGTCCTTAAGTGGGATGAGTTCAGATCTAGACCTGGCAGACATACAAAGTTTGATTCCTTCTGGGGTGGATCGTTTGTCATAACAGAGTGCAGGGGGTCTAATGCTTTCCAACTTTCAACTCTTGATGGAGATGCTCTGCCAATTTCAGTAAATGGTTTCCATTTGAAGCCCTGCTTTGAGATTAGTCCTTCTTTGTAAGTCTTTGTCCTCTTGTAAATAGTTCCATGTTTCTCCTTTCCCTGCTTTCTAGAGTAGTTTCCTGTTTTCAAAGAAGTGCACGCGCACAAGTTTTGCTGTTGTCAAAGTTTTGTGTTCAGAGTGACTCCATGCCCAATGGATATGTCAAGGCAACTGGTCTTTATGCTTAGCAGGCAAGCATCCCGCAGAGGTCGCCAAAATGTTGCCCAATATTTCCCATTTTGTGCAACTTGGCCAGGTCTGCCCTGTCTGGCAATTCTCTGTCATGTTTTTCAGGTCTTCAGCTCAAACTTTGCTCTAAACCCTTAGAACCCCTGAAAAGCCCTAGGTCTTCATGTTTGAACGAGGTAAAAACCCTAAGTCTTGGCTCTTATATTTTGCAGTTACTTTTTCAATCACTAAGAGCACGTGCTTTAAGTCAAGTCGCGAAATCGCTTAGTCCTCAGCGAATATTCCCTTTTATCTCCCGACTTCGCTTTTCCTCTTGTCGCTTATTCTCTTAACGCTAGGGAATATTTGGCCTTGGTTCTCAGACTTCGCGATTAGTCCTCAGTCGAGATGTCGCGGGATAATATGTTATGAAGCAGGGGCCCACCTTCGGTCGTGAAGTCGCACGAAAATCCAGCAGTTAGAAAAGATGTCTTCCGACTTGGCGATTTCACCCAGTCGCATTGTCGCCAGAACATAATGATGACTCAGCTTCCCCAGTGTGCAACAGATGAACCAATGGCCGTGTGACAGGTGGCATAAGATGTATGGATCCTGAATATCAGTCGCCTGATCGCGAGACGGTGAAGATGGGTCAAGCGACTTCGAGACTAAGTATTCTTTCCCTTTAGTCGCAGGATCGCAGGAGGATTTAAGGGCAACCTCAGTTTTTAAGCGATTAAATGCCAGCCGTCCGATGCAAAGAGCAGATGATCTAACGGTGGTCGCTAAGTCTGGTGATCAAAATGCCCTATGTGAAAAGTACACCCGACTTAGCGCCAAGGGGTTGTCGCGATGTCGCCAGAGGGATTCAAGGGCACTTAGGCGCTGTTTGAAAAGTTAAAAAGGCTCAGACATAGGTTCTCCCGACTTGGCGACTGGTGTGGTCGCGCAGTCTCGAGACAGAGAGATAGCATCTGGCGACAAGGAGACAAGCCGTGGCGGTCTAAGGTGGTAGTTAGGCGCATGGTCGCGGGACGGGTGATGAGTTAAGTAAAATGCCTCGCGACTTTGATTTTGCATAGTCGCCATGTCGCCGGATCTGAGCTCGGGTTTACCAAGGGTAAAAGTGCTTTATCGCCAAGTCTGGAGATTTAACCAGGGTCAACGTCTGATGCTCGCGACCTGGAGACTAACAGTTAGTCGCAAGGTCGCAAGACTTTGAATTTAAAAAGTTGGCAGCAAATTTGGCACTGTGAACGCTCGACAGCCATGGTTTCTCTGTGCTCGTGTTCCAGAATTGATCAGAGGGGTTTCGATTGCAGAAAGGCCATGCATAGAGCAGTCTCCCGACCTTCGAATAGATTTGTTTCAATGTCGGTGAAAAGGAGGAGATTCAGCGTGTTGCAGAGCAGAGCAGAATTATGACTAATTTTCCAAAAGTGCCAGGAAGCTTAGAGAAGACGTCCTTAGCGATGACAAGGAGAACACTTGGCCATGCACTGTTCACAGACAAGAGGGGCAGTTATTACAGAGAAGTATAGGTGAATAGGTGTGCACGACTTTCAGAGTAACATAAATGCTACTAGCCACCATCTACCAAATTTGATTGCAGTCGCCAGATCAGAGAGGAGTAAGAAAATATCCATGAATATTTGTTTGACTCGGTCATTCTCCACTGCTTCTTCTCTCTCTTTTCATCTCTCCTGTGATTTTAGGGTTAGGGTTTTCTAAGACCATCTGAAGCTTGTTGCATCCTAAGGGATTCCAAGATGGTCATAGCCCTATATATAGCAGAAAAGTTGCAATTGCAAGGGTCGGTTCTTCTTCCTTTTG
>MU228363.1:3884512-3929003 GCA_018584345.1 Thuja plicata | reverse complement strand
AATTATACATATTTCTCTTATTTATATATATATATATATATATACACACACACATTCACGAACCCTTACGAATCCAAATGGCAAAAAAAAAATTTCACGAATCCACGAACCGGATTCGCGAGCCCGAGCCCGAATCCGTCCCCGAACCCGAATCGGCAACTTAGGTTAAATATGTAGACCACATTTTAATTCCAATGCTCTTGAAATTAATTGAGTTTTCATCACTTAAATATGATTTTATAATTTAAAGAAGAAGAAAAATATATATTAAGTAAATTTATAAAGTATAATATAGAACTGATGTATAAGAAGAAAGCACAAATAAAAGGACTGATGTGAATATCTACCCACTTCTTTTGAATATATGTATTATTATTTCTTTATAAAAAATAATGTGGACGCCTAATAATTAGAAAAATCTTAATGTTTGAGGTGGAAAAGTATCTATTGAAAAGAACTTTTGTAACATTATAATTGCAGAATTATTCTGTTGCTGATTAATATCAAAACATTATAATTGGGGAAGTGTGACCTTCATGATGGATCATGGAGTATGATAAATTCAAAAACTACTCTGCCTGTCATTATAGACTGGAAATCTAATGTCTTCAAACATTATACTTGTCTATCCTTTCCAATTAAAATGTGTCGAAATAAATTATAAGCTTATAATGAACTGTTCACAGCCATCTCCAACCATTAGACTGTTACCATAAAGAAGTATTTCGCTCTAAAAGTACATATTATATTAATAATTGACCTAAAAATACATACAAATTATACTAGTAATTGAACTAAAAATACATCCACTTAAAAGAGCATAACTTTGGTAGGCTATAGCATTAAGAGCCTGCCTATCAAAGAACCATGTTGCCTTTCGCTACAGACTTCTAGAGAGAATGTCATATGTGAATAGGAACAAGGAAAGAAATACAGATTTTAATGGCGTTCATAGATTAAACAGATTATAGGACGGAAAGAAACATTCTTAATTTATCTCCATGATATTTTCTAAATAAGACTTCCTGATATTAATTTTGACAAGAAAATCGACTGTCTGATTGATCTTTTAATGCTTCTAACAAATAGAGAGGTGCTCTATGTAAGATACTGCAAATTATGCTCCAGCAAATCTGCCCAGTCGTTCTCTCAGAATCCTCACTCCCATGTATCTGCACAATCACAAAACAATAAACCATATACATATAAGTTTACAAACATCATCAGAACATGATGATCTGTGCAAATGTAACGGAATTCAAATGAAAAGAACACACCTTCCAAGCATCAACACAGTGGCCTGAGGATTAGTTCCTGGAGAGAATAGAAATGTGGATCCATCAATGACTCTAACACCATCTGCTCCAATGAGTTTATAATCCCCATCAACAACACTACCCACCTGACATCCTCCATGGTAATGCCAAATTGTAGTCACCCTGTCCTTACAGAACTGCTCTAATGACTCCCAATCCCCTGTTTTCTTAGGAATCAAGTTTATAGGATGTTGAAAGGTTGAACTCATAATCTGGGTCAGGTTTACATTGGTGGGAATGAATTGTTTCATAGGACGAGACATTATAACCTTTTCAATGGTCCTTATTCCTTTCACGCATCTCTGCAGATCCACTGGGTGCTCAAAATAATTGAATTTCACAACTGGGTTGTCTCCAGCATTGGTACTGTTCAATCTCAGATAACCCCTGGAATGTGGACCGTTCACCTTCTCTAGAATAATTCCTCCCTTATTCATTATGCTCTGTTTTCCACAACAGGATCCAAATTAGTCACAGAATAGACATGCATCTATCCAATACATGAAATGAGTAATTTTTTTTATACATACCTCTGCAGCTAATCCATATCCACTGGATGCCTCAATGAAAGATCCAAATTTGGTGATACCCACTACTTGTATGAGAGAGAACTTGACAGGAACTGCAGAGGGAACAAAAATGGGATTCATGGGATTGTCAGCCATATTCTTCCCCACTTCAGGTTGGTCCATTATCACTCCTATTCCCATGGACTTCAATTCCTCTGCAGGCCCAATTCCGCTCAGCATAAGCAGCTGCGGGCTTCCCAGAGCCCCTGCAGAGATTATAACCTCACCCTTACCTTTCTTCAAACGGACTCGATGCTCAACTCCATCTTTATCTTTGAAAACAACCCCATACGCTTTTGGCCTAGCTTTTCCTGTGAACATACCCAGCAGGCTTCCAAATCAAATTATAAACAAATTCAAATTTTGGAGGGGTAGGTATGCACATTTCTTATTAGAAGTACAGTTAGATTCAGGAAGGTAGTCACATATATTATAAACTGTGTAGATGAAATACAGCTTGAATATCGAGGATAATAAAATGATGTCAGTTAAAGAAATTCAAAATCTGTACAGATAAAGGTATATAAACTTTCGATTGAAAGTACAGTTAGGAGTACAGGATAGGCTTATATGCTATAAGCTATCTGTAAACAAAAACTACTAGATATAAAAAATCATAAGAAATTTCTATTTAAAGAAATTCAAATTTTTGTAGGTAGGTGTATGTGCACTTTCTATTAAAAGCATAATTAGATGTCTTTTCTATATTAGTAGGAGTACATAGTAGTCTTACATATTATAAGTCATTTATAGACCAAAAATAGATTGAGTATAAAAGATTTAATAAGAATTCTATTCGAAAA
Organism: Thuja plicata; assembly: GCA_018584345.1. Taxonomy (NCBI): domain Eukaryota; kingdom Viridiplantae; phylum Streptophyta; class Pinopsida; order Cupressales; family Cupressaceae; genus Thuja; species Thuja plicata. Next base: position 3,926,315 of record MU228363.1, on the reverse strand, counting down.
AATTCAAATTCAGCAAGGTAAGATTTGTACACTTCCTATTAGAAATTCAGGCCCTTTAAGGTTATGAGCCAAACCCGCCCTTTTTCCGTTACCGGGTTTCACTAGCGGGTTAGCTCATAACTTTCTCACGAAAAGTCATGTTGTTTTTAAGGCTGTTTATGGTTAGGGCCATCACCTGAAATGAGATAGATTCTAGGACCTTCCCCCTGCACACATTTGTGGGTGGGGTCATTTATGGACCTTCCCCTCTTCCAATTTCTGTTGGAAAGGAACCTCCTATAGTGTCCTGCTTTAGGAGGGGGTGTACATGGTAGTTTCATATACTGTAAGTCATTCAAATTCAACAGAGTAGGATTTGTACACTTTCTATTAGAAATATGGTTAGATGCCTCCTATATATTAAAAGTACATACTCTCATATACTGTAAGTCATCTGTAAACCAAACATAGATTGAGTATCAAAGACTGTAAAAGAAAAGATCTTCATTTAGCGAAATTCAAATTTTGTAGGGATAAGGTATGTACACTTCCTATTACAAATATGGTTAAGTGTCTACTGTATCTTGGAAGTACAGACTAATCTAATATACTATAAGTCATATGTATGTACGCTTCTTATAGAAGCGTGGTTAAATATCTATCATTTATTAGATATATAAAGTAACCTCATATACTATAAGTCAGCTGTAGAGTGTTTATCAAAAACTGTAAAAAAAATCCTTCTAAAGAAATTCAAATTCTATTAAAAGCACATTAGAAGTGTGTCTTATAAACTATCAATTATCTATAAACTGATATTTGAAAATTATACAAGAATATCAATTTCTATTTCCATTCCATGTTTAAGTTGTTACTCTGTTCTTTAATATGCAAATAGCTGGAGGAGAAACATGTATAATACCTTTGGTTAAAAAAAGGAGGCGTTGAACAGTTGCATACAGTAAAACTGTAAGTTTTCTTGGATTGGCATGTTGAACAAGAATATCAGCAGCTGTAGAGCGATGTCCTGTCTGATTAAAAATCGTCCCACCAAGCTTGGTGCCGGTTATGTGGTCATATGTGAAGCCATTGTAAGGAGAAACTCCTGCCTCCATGAGACCTTCAGCTACTGCAGTCTGCCATTCGTTTGGGGCCGGTCGATGAGCTATTGTATTTTCAACCCAATGATAAGACTGCTCCACCAAGTTTTGCTCCAATCCCATGCTCCTCACCTCACTTGAACTCGCACGTGTGTAAATCCTGCGTTGAGGCAGGTGCCTCCTCCCAGAACCCTTGCTCTTGCATTGATCACCTGGTACACACCCAAATTAGTTATTACTCAATTCAATCACTAGTGCAGCTCTTACTGGATTCAACTAACAATAAAAATGCAGATATTGAAAGGCATGACAGTCGTTATTGAAAACTACACCTTGACTGTGAACAACAAGCCTATTATTGTTAAAAAATAGTGTGATCCCATTGAGAAAACTAATCTACTGTATATAATTATTGCCCAATCAATTAACAACGGGTCTTTCTCCTTTTCAGATTTACATTGCTTTCCTCTCTTTTTTCCACTGGTTTTGCTCTTTTTTTCCTCACTATTTTTGTAGGGAGGGATTAGGTAAACACTGTAAAGAGGGATGAAATAAATGTTTTTGATTGGAGTTATGATTCTGTGAGGTCATATAGTGAGACCTCACTCTTAACAAGAACTCTCAATAATATCACACTTAGGTGGCAAGAGTCACTTTATTATCACATTATGTTATGAACCGGTGAGGTCACATAGTGGGACCTGATTCCTAATAGGAACTCTCAACAATATCACAAATTTGATGGCAAGAATCACAACACTATGACTTCATCATTACATTATGAACCTGTGTGAGGTCACATAATAAGACCTCATTCCTAACATGAACTTTCAATAATATCATACTTTTGATAGCAAGAATCACAATACTACAACTTCATCACACTAGACTATTACGGACTTCCCCTTGTTCTTATATAATTTTTTTCCTCCAATCTAAATCGTCCCTTTCCTTTTCTTGACACAAACAATACAATAAAACTATCACTATCACACATCTTATTCTACAATCTAATCTATCCCTCTTTTCCTCTTAACTATAATCATAAAGTATAATCCGAAACATCAATTCACAAAACAGAAAACCCAAATTCTGCTCTGAGAAATTTTCAAAACAATTAGTCATTGAAAAGAAAACAAGTGGAACCTCACCCCATCTTCAGATATAAATTCCTGAATTAGTGTGTGAGGCTATTCACAACCACGACCATAATCATAAAGTATAATCCAAAACATCACTTCACAAAACACAAATTCTACTCTGATGAATTTACAAAACAATTTAGTCACCGAAAAGAAAACATATCGAATCTCACCCCATCTTCAGATATAAATTCCTGGGTGGGCGTGTGGGGCGATTCACAGTCATGCAAATTTGCATAAAAATTGTGAATGTCGGTTATATTTTTGTTACCAAACGGAGATCCGCCTCTTTCCAAGAGAAGAACAGACATATTCTGAGACAGAGTGGCAGCGAGAGGACACCCTGCTGTTCCTCCCCCAACAATTATATAGTCATAATCTGACCTCTTCCACTGCACATTCTTCTTTGCTTCTTTCATAAACATGTGTTTTCTTCCTGGCCCAAAAAACACAAAACCAAAGAATTTAAAATGCTTCTGTTTAATTTGAACTAATCAGAACTATTTGAACTGAAGTTACAGAGTATACTCTGTAATCAATCTAAATGAGAAAATAGAAGACACTACAAACCTTCTGCAGGGATGCAGAGGAAGGTATGGAGGACGAAGCATATGAACAATGTGTTTGCTTTCACGCCCATCTGATCTGCCTTCAGTTTTTGCACCCAAACAGTTATCATATCAGACTACTTGGACAGATATATAGCAGTTAGTTTTGCCTTGGTTGAACAGTAAGCTCTGGGTAGCTGGCCTGTGTACCGAACCGACTAGGTAGATGATACTTTGAGAATTGGTATACCCGATGGTGAGTGCGTGTGATGTTGTTTTGGGCTAGGGCACAAGCCCTAGCCCTGTCTGCTACTTGTTCGCGTACAGGTTGTGATAATTTTGGAGGGAATAACAGTGTGATGGTTTTTGTACGAGTCTCTAAGGTGTGCATAGGGTTTTGTGTGGATAGCCGATCGTGGGTGTTCATAGGTTTTTGATAGGATTTTATAGGGGCGTTGTTTGTCTGGTGGGCTGTTCGGTTTGGGGTTTTGTGGAGGATGTGGTGTTTTGTCTTCTGTTCGAATGATAGGGCTTGTGGTTTCTTCTTCATTGGTGGTTTTTTTTTGGTGCTAACCCACCTCATAGATCTTATCTAGATTTGCATGTAAAGGGTTTTGAATCTTTTTAGATGGGGCGAGCTCGAAGATAAATAAAGTTATTCGTTGTCTTTCGAGGAGTCATTCTTCTGGAGGCAGTTATGGAAGACATTAAATATTGGACCAAACATTCTTTGATATGTAAGTTTATTGGAATTCATATTTCTTTATCGGCTCTCGAAGCTTGGATTCGTCGATCATGGCAAGTGGAAGGTGATTTGGACATTATGTTGGCTAGGAATAGTTATTTCTTGGTTGTGTTTTCTTTCATGTCTGATCAGGATCGTGTTTTTGAGGGAGGCCCATATTTTTATAATCATGTGGGGATGTTTGTTAAACCTTGGCATACAGGGTTCAATTTTGCGGAGGATCTCCCATCAAGGGTTCTTGTCTGGGGTCGCTTGCTAAGACTTTCTTTAGAGTTCTGGCGAGAAGAAATTCTACGACAGATAGTAGCTTTGCTTGGGAAGCTGTCTGCGATTTCTCATCAATCCATGGATAAAAGGTTATATCTTATGCCCAAATTTGTGTTGAAATTGATTTGAACAACCCATTTCCAGACTCTTTGGAAATGTGTATTGGCTCTTCTTCATGGGTACAACACTTAGACTATGAATCCTTACCTTTCCGGTGCTGAATATGCCATGAGTATGGGCATTTTTAGTAGTAGTGCCCTTAGGTTTCTAATGGGAATGGTGGCTTTGTTGGGGTTCATAGTGGGTCTTCTTCTTCCACAGGCCCAAAGATGGATAATGTTGGTTAGGGGAAAACCTAGATTGATAATGCAGGCAAGGGGAAATACCAGATGGATACTGTGAGTAAAAGGAAAGCCCTAATGAATGAGGTATGCCTTGATGAGGATGGATTTATTTTTACTAGAACTCAAGCTAAGGGGAGAGGATAGAACATACCCTTTATAGATCGATAGCCGGAGGCATGTGTTTAATTATTTTGAAGTGTTGGATAATATGGCCTTAGAGAAAGTTATTCCTCCAAAGAGTATATCTGGTGCCACATGATCAGTTGATGGGATTCCTCTCCATGACTCCCCTGTTGTGAACTATGATATATTTGTTCAATAGTAGAGTGAGGCCCTTATTGGCCCTAAGTTTGGAGCCCTTGTGGCTCCTGCGGTTCCATAGGACAATGATATTCTCTTGGAAGACTTGGTTAGTGGGGTGTTTGCATCTGATAAGGGAAAGGGGTCTCCTTTAGCATTGGTTTTTATACAAAGACCTTTTAAGAAGTTCTCTTTTTCCACTCGTTCAAGAAGTGGTCGCAAAAAGGACCAGGAGAAAATCAAAATTGCAGGAGAGTTTTTGGTAGAGTCTAGGTTTGTCAAGCCCATGGAAGCTCATTTAACTCACTCTAATTAATGATTATTCTCTCATGGAATGCTAGGGGGTTGAATAGAATCCCTAGACAAAAATATATTCATGAGTTGGTGCTTGATCATTCTCCGAATATCTTTTGTATACAGGAGACTAAGCTTTTAGTGGATTCCATATCCCAATGTGCTTCTAATATTTGGTATTATGGCCAATGTCAATGTATTGGGTCTATGGGGAGCTCTGGAGGTTTGGCTACCTATTGGGACCCAAGGAAAATTACCCCTTCTGGTGGATGTCTAGTCACTCTGCTCTTTCTATGGGTGTCTCTATTCTGGAAACTGGTGAGATGATTATGGTCACTAATGTGTATGCTCATGTTGATCTCTTTGGAAAGACTGGGTTGTGGTTTCATATAAGGTATGTTAGAAGTTGTAATCCTTTCCTTCCTTGGATTTTAGAAATGGATTTTAATTTAGTTTTAAGTTTGGAAGAGAAAAGAGGTGGGCTAGCTCATCTGGGGCCTTCTTCTGAGCTTCTTCGTGAGAATATGGATCTGTCACATCTTAGTGATGCCAAGCCAATTACGGGGATATTTAATTTGAATAATAGAAGGGTTTGGGAAGATGCTATCTCTGAGTGCTTGGATAGATTTTTGGTCTCTTGTTTTTGGCTTAGAGGAAATCTCACTCCCTCTTTTGAAATTCTGGACTAGAGGGGTTCTGATCATTGGCCTATCAAATTTTCAACTAGTTATGTTACTATTCCCAAAAATCCGCATTTTATACTCTAGTTGATGTGGCTTCAGGATTCTTCTCTCCATGACTTAATGGTTCACTGGTGGCAAGATGGTGGTCCAACTTATGGTACTGCTATGTACTCATTTACAAAGAAACTACAATATGTTAAATAGAAACTCAAGAAATGGAATAAGATATGCTTTGGTAATCTTCATACCATGAAGAGGATGGCTCAATGATGTTTGGAAGTCATTGCGAGACAGGTTTGGGATCTGGGTTTTTCTAACGCTCTTGGCAGAGAGGAGTCCCAAGCTTCTAGATATTTAGAATAATGTGAACTAAGAGAGGAAATTTATTGGAAGCAAAAGGCTCAGATTGATTGGATTCAAGAAGGGGATAGGAACACTGCCTAATTCCATAAATCTACACAGGCCCATCGGAATAGGAGTTATATTTCCTCCTTGGTTAATTCAAATGAACTTCAGTTGACTTCTTAACCAGCTTTGTCACAGGAAGCTATCCATTTCTATTCTGCTCTTTTTTCTGATGATTCACCTCCTGGTGATAGTGAGGAGAATATTATCTTCTCTTGTATTCCCTCTCTTGTTACCAGTGTGATGAATGGATCTCTCATGATGCCAATTTCTATGTTTGAATTAGAAGAGGTTGTCTTTGGAATGCGTAAGGGAAACACTCCTGATCCTGATGACTTTCCAGTAGAATTTTTCCAGGAATTCTAGGATATTATTAATCAAGATCTATTAACTGTGGTTCAAGAATCGTATGGTAACAAACAGATGCTCTGGGCCTTGAACTCTACATTCCTAGTTATTATCCCAAAAAAGGAAGGGGCTAATCAACTGGATTTCTTTTGGCCTATTGCTCTATGTAACGTGGTCTACAAAGTTATTACTAAGTTAATTGTAGAAGGGCTTAAAGTGTGGCTCCACACTATTTTCTCATAGGAGCAAGGAGGTTTTATGGCAGGAAAAAAATTCTAGATAGGGTGGTTATTGCTTCTGAGGCCATCCATTCTATGTTTTTTCCAATGAAAGATCTATGTTCATCAAAGTTGATATGGCTAAGGCATATGATAGAGTTAAATGGAGCTTTCTCCGGAAAATCATTCTTGCCTTTGGCTTTAGTTCGGAGTGGGTAAGTTGGACTATGAGCTGTGTTACTTCTTCCTCCTTCTCTATTCTTCTCAATGATGAAACTTCTAAGTTATTTGGAGCCTCTAGGGGTATTTGCCAAGGAGACCCTCTCTCTGTCCATATCTGTTTATTATTATGACGGAGAGCATTGGAATATTTATTAAGTTTCGAATCTCTTAGGATTTGATTCATGGTTGGCAGTGGGGAAATGGGTTGCCTACTCTTTCTCATCTTCAATTTGATTATGATACTGCTCTTACTAGAAGTGATCGGATTTAGGAAGCTGAAGCCTTTAGGCAAACATTGGATATTTATTTGGCTTCTTCAGGTTAGAAAATCAATGAGCATAAATAACTCTATTTTTTTCTTCAATACTCCTGAGCCTATCTAGTGGAGGATTGCAGATATCATAAGATTTGAGATTGAGTCTCTCCCTCTAACTTACTTGGGCATTCCTATTGTTGTGGGTAGACAATCTAGGATTTTTTGGCAGAACTTGCTTGATAAGTTACGACAAAAGGTTAATCATTGGACTCATAGATGGCTTTCTACAGCTGCTCGAGTGACTCTCCTACAATCTGTGATTCAAGCTCTTCCTATATATAGAAGCCTAGTTCAGGCGACTCCTGTGTATTTTCATAAGGAATTTGACACTCTCTCGTGACAATTTCTTTAGAGTGGTAATTTGAAAAACTCTAAATGTAGCCTAATTAAGTGGGATACACTTTGTAGGCCTAAGAAGGAGGGAGGCCTTGGCCTCCACTCTTCTATCTTGAGTGGCCAAGGTCTTACTGGCAAGCTCTATTGGCGTTGGTGTTCTTGTCAGTCTTAGCTTTGGGCCTGTATTCTCACACATAAGTATTTATGGGGAGTTGAGCCATTGAATGTTTCTTGGTTTCCTTTGGAGGGTAGGGGTTCTATGGTTTGGCATACTCTAAAGACTAGTAATCATTTGGTAAGAGAGGCATTTTTTGGATATGTAATAGACGCTCTAAGGCTCTATTTTGGAGCGATTCTTGGGATGACAATCCTCCTCTTTTGTCCACACACCCACACTTGCAGGATCTCTGTGATTCTTTCCTTGTTTCTAAATGGGATAAGGTGGCACATTATTAGAAAGTTTATAATTTGGGTCTTGCTGTTGGTTATAGATGGAAGAATTGTTCTAATTGGCTGCCTAAAGGTTTAGATAGGGACTAGAATGAACTTTCTTAGATTCTAGCTTCTAGGAAATGCAATTCTTTGATGGAACCTAATGTCTTGGCTTGGGGTGGTGCTTCATCCGAGAAATACTCTATTTTTGCAGGGTACCTAGAGCTTACTAGACAGTTATTTGGAGATGATGAGGTGCCTTGGTGGAAGTAGATTTGGAATACATTCTCTTGGCCCAAGTGCAATTTTTTTCTATGGTTGGTGGTGTATAATCGTTGTCTTACCTGGGATAATATTTGCAAGCGTGGCTTTGAAGGCCCCTCGATATGTGTTTTATGCAGTATTGGTGAGGACTTTGTTTCCCATATCTTCTTTCAGTTCTCTTTTGTTAAGAATATTTGACATTTCTGGTGAACTGCGTAGGGTTGCCCCTGCTGGCATGTTTCTTCTTTATCTGAATTCTGGGACCGCTTGGGGTACTCCCCTTCTAAGATCTCTTTTCTTTAGGTTGTGTGGGATATTGGTCCTTCCTTAATTTTTTGGCATGTTTGGTTTCTTTGGCATGTTTGGTTGGAAAGGAATAAGAGGATTTTTCAGGATGTTCAGATTGGGATCATGCACCTATGGGGAAAAATCATCCATTCTCTCCGTGAAACCGTTCTGGCTAAGGGTGAGTTGAATGGAGGTACAGATCCTAGAGATGTTATTTGCAACTGCCTTACTTTTCCTCTTCAGGGAGGAGTTTTGTTTTTTGTTGGTCAATAGTCAGAGAATAGAACCAGACATCATTCACAACGAGTTCATCGTGAGGGGCATTGGACTCCTCCTTTGCCTAGAGCTATAAAAATCAACTTTGATGGTTCTTCTCGAGGAAATCCAAGATGTGCAGGCATAGGTGGAGTTGGACGTAGTAGTTCTGGTGAAGTCCATTTTCTTTTCACTGTTTATAAGGGCTTTCATACTAATAATCTCATGGAGGCCCTTACCATCTTGGTTGATATGGAAGAATGTTGTGTGCATGGATGGCGCAAAATTATTTGTAAGACTGATTCATAGGTGGTTGTGAATTTGCTAAATATACAGGAGCTTATGGATGTTACTTGACACTTGGCTTTGATTATTAATCAGATTCTCCAATTATGCAGGTCTCTTGACTCTATTATTTTTACACACATCCTTCGAGAGTGGAATGGTGTTGCTAACTATTTGGCTAAATGGGCTTCCGAGAATATGCAAGATTGGAGTATTGTTGATAAGAGGCAATTGCCCCCTGATTTATCTCATGTTCTTGATCAACTTGTTGATCATGATAGAGTTCAGTAGAGATCTCCTTTGAAGCTCTTTTTGTACTTTTCTCTTTGTGTTTTAATAAATTTTTTACCCCTCTTTTAGTTTATAGAATTTGATGGGAATCATTGTCCTGCAAGCAATACTTTGTTTATTTATAGTTGTTCAAAATTGTTTAATTATGTCTCATTCTTATTGTATTATCTCTTTAATCCTATTAAGCTTAATGAGAATATAGACTTTGTCAATATAATAGGTTAAATTTGTAGACCACATTTTAATTCCAATGCTCTTGAAATTAATTGAGTTGTCATCACTTAAATATGATTTTATAATTTAAAGAAGAAGAAAAATATATATTAAGTAAATTTATAAAGTATAATATAGAACTGATGTATAAGAAGAAAGCACAAATAAAAGGTCTGATGTGAATATCTACCCACTTCTTTTGAATATATGTATTATTATTTCTATATAAAAAATAATGTGGACACCTAATAATTAGAAAAATCTTAATGTTTAAGGTAGAAAAGTATCTATTTAAAAGAACTTTTGTAACATTATAATTGCAGAATTATTTTGTTGCTGATTAATATCAAAATATTATAATTGGGGAAGTGTGACCTTCATGATGGATCATGGAGTATGATAAATTCAAAAACTACTCTGCCATTATAGACTGGAAATCTAATGTCTTCAAACATTATACTTGTCTATCCTTTCCAATTAAAATGTGTCAAAATAAATTATAAGCTTATAATGAACTGTTCACAGCCATCTCCAGCCATTAGACTGTTACCATAAAGAAGTATTTCTCTCTAAAAGTACATATTATATTAATAATTGACCTAAAAATACATACAAATTATATGAATAATTGAACTAAAAATACATCCACTTAAAAGAGCATAACTTTGGTAGGCTATAGCATTAAGAGCCTGCCTATCAAAGAACCATGTTGTCTTTCGCCATTGACTTCTAAAGAGAATGTCATAGGTGAATAGGAACAAGGAAAGAAATACAGATTTTAATGGCGTTCATAGATTAAACAGTTTATAGGACGGAGAGAAACATTCTTAATTTATCTCCATGATATTTTCTAAATAAGACTTCCTCATATTAATTTTGACAAGAAAATCAACTGTCTAATGCTTCTAACAAATAGAGAGGTGCTCTATGTAAGATACAGCAAATTATGCTCCAGCAAATCTGCCCAGTCGTTCTCTCAGAATCCTCACTCCCATGTATCTGCACAATCACAAAATAATAAACCATATACATATAAGTTTACAAACATCATCAGAACATGATGATCTGTGCAAATGTAAGGGAATTCAAATGAAAAGAACACACCTTCCAAGCATCAACACAGTGGCCTGAGGATTAGTTCCTGGAGAGAATAGAAATGTGGATCCATCAATGACTCTAACACCATCTGCTCCGATGAGTTTATAATCCCCATCAACAACACTACCCACCTGACATCCTCCATGGTAATGCCAAATTGTAGTCACTCTATCCTTACAGAACTGCTCTAATGACTGCCAATCCCCTGTTTTCTTAGGAATCAAGTTTATAGGATGTTGAAAGGTTGAACTCATAATCTGGGTCAGGTTTACATTGGTGGGAATGAATTGTTTCATAGGACGAGACAAAATGACCTTTTCAATGGTCCTTATTCCTTTCACACATCTCTGCAGATCCACTGGGTGCTCAAAATAATTGAATTTCACAACTGGGTTGTCTCCAGCATTGGTACTGTTCAATCTCAGATAACCCCTGGAATGTGGACCGTTCACCTTCTCTAGAATAATTCCTCCCTTATTCATTATGCTCTGTTTTCCACAACAGGATCCAAATTAGTCACAGAATAGACATGCATCTATCCAATACATGAAATGAGTAATTTTTTTTATACATACCTCTGCAGCTAATCCATATCCACTGGATGCCTCAATGAAAGATCCAAATTTGGTGATACCCACTACTTGTATGAGAGAGAACTTGACAGGAACTGCAGAGGGAACAAAAATGGGATTCATGGGATTGTCAGCCATATTCTTCCCCACTTCAGGTTGGTCCATTATCACTCCTATTCCCATGGACTTCAATTCCTCTGCAGGCCCAATTCCGCTCAGCATAAGCAGCTGCGGGCTTCCCAGAGCCCCTGCAGAGATTATAACCTCACCCTTACCTTTCTTCAAACGGACTCGATGCTCAACTCCATCTTTATCTTTGAAAACAACCCCATACGCTTTTGGCCTAGCTTTTCCTGTGAACATACCCAGCAGGCTTCCAAATCAAATTATAAACAAATTCAAATTTTGGAGGGGTAGGTATGCACATTTCTTATTAGAAGTACAGTTAGATTCAGGAAGGTAGTCACATATATTATAAACTGTGTAGATGAAATACAGCTTGAATATCGAGGATAATAAAATGATGTCAGTTAAAGAAATTCAAAATCTGTACAGATAAAGGTATATAAACTTTCGATTGAAAGTACAGTTAGGAGTACAGGATAGGCTTATATGCTATAAGCTATCTGTAAACAAAAACTACTAGATATAAAAAATCATAAGAAATTTCTATTTAAAGAAATTCAAATTTTTGTAGGTAGGTGTATGTGCACTTTCTATTAAAAGCATAATTAGATGTCTTTTCTATATTAGTAGGAGTACATAGTAGTCTTACATATTATAAGTCATTTATAGACCAAAAATAGATTGAGTATAAAAGATTTAATAAGAATTCTATTCGAAAAAATTCAAATTCAGCAAGGTAAGATTTGTACACTTCCTATTAGAAATTCAGGCCCTTTAAGGTTATGAGCCAAACCCGCCCTTTTTCCGTTACCGGGTTTCACTAGCGGGTTAGCTCATAACTTTCTCACGAAAAGTCATGTTGTTTTTAAGGCTGTTTATGGTTAGGGCCATCACCTGAAATGAGATAGATTCTAGGACCTTCCCCCTGCACACATTTGTGGGTGGGGTCATTTATGGACCTTCCCCTCTTCCAATTTCTGTTGGAAAGGAACCTCCTATAGTGTCCTGCTTTAGGAGGGGGTGTACATGGTAGTTTCATATACTGTAAGTCATTCAAATTCAACAGAGTAGGATTTGTACACTTTCTATTAGAAATATGGTTAGATGCCTCCTATATATTAAAAGTACATACTCTCATATACTGTAAGTCATCTGTAAACCAAACATAGATTGAGTATCAAAGACTGTAAAAGAAAAGATCTTCATTTAGCGAAATTCAAATTTTGTAGGGATAAGGTATGTACACTTCCTATTACAAATATGGTTAAGTGTCTACTGTATCTTGGAAGTACAGACTAATCTAATATACTATAAGTCATATGTATGTACGCTTCTTATAGAAGCGTGGTTAAATATCTATCATTTATTAGATATATAAAGTAACCTCATATACTATAAGTCAGCTGTAGAGTGTTTATCAAAAACTGTAAAAAAAATCCTTCTAAAGAAATTCAAATTCTATTAAAAGCACATTAGAAGTGTGTCTTATAAACTATCAATTATCTATAAACTGATATTTGAAAATTATACAAGAATATCAATTTCTATTTCCATTCCATGTTTAAGTTGTTACTCTGTTCTTTAATATGCAAATAGCTGGAGGAGAAACATGTATAATACCTTTGGTTAAAAAAAGGAGGCGTTGAACAGTTGCATACAGTAAAACTGTAAGTTTTCTTGGATTGGCATGTTGAACAAGAATATCAGCAGCTGTAGAGCGATGTCCTGTCTGATTAAAAATCGTCCCACCAAGCTTGGTGCCGGTTATGTGGTCATATGTGAAGCCATTGTAAGGAGAAACTCCTGCCTCCATGAGACCTTCAGCTACTGCAGTCTGCCATTCGTTTGGGGCCGGTCGATGAGCTATTGTATTTTCAACCCAATGATAAGACTGCTCCACCAAGTTTTGCTCCAATCCCATGCTCCTCACCTCACTTGAACTCGCACGTGTGTAAATCCTGCGTTGAGGCAGGTGCCTCCTCCCAGAACCCTTGCTCTTGCATTGATCACCTGGTACACACCCAAATTAGTTATTACTCAATTCAATCACTAGTGCAGCTCTTACTGGATTCAACTAACAATAAAAATGCAGATATTGAAAGGCATGACAGTCGTTATTGAAAACTACACCTTGACTGTGAACAACAAGCCTATTATTGTTAAAAAATAGTGTGATCCCATTGAGAAAACTAATCTACTGTATATAATTATTGCCCAATCAATTAACAACGGGTCTTTCTCCTTTTCAGATTTACATTGCTTTCCTCTCTTTTTTCCACTGGTTTTGCTCTTTTTTTCCTCACTATTTTTGTAGGGAGGGATTAGGTAAACACTGTAAAGAGGGATGAAATAAATGTTTTTGATTGGAGTTATGATTCTGTGAGGTCATATAGTGAGACCTCACTCTTAACAAGAACTCTCAATAATATCACACTTAGGTGGCAAGAGTCACTTTATTATCACATTATGTTATGAACCGGTGAGGTCACATAGTGGGACCTGATTCCTAATAGGAACTCTCAACAATATCACAAATTTGATGGCAAGAATCACAACACTATGACTTCATCATTACATTATGAACCTGTGTGAGGTCACATAATAAGACCTCATTCCTAACATGAACTTTCAATAATATCATACTTTTGATAGCAAGAATCACAATACTACAACTTCATCACACTAGACTATTACGGACTTCCCCTTGTTCTTATATAATTTTTTTCCTCCAATCTAAATCGTCCCTTTCCTTTTCTTGACACAAACAATACAATAAAACTATCACTATCACACATCTTATTCTACAATCTAATCTATCCCTCTTTTCCTCTTAACTATAATCATAAAGTATAATCCGAAACATCAATTCACAAAACAGAAAACCCAAATTCTGCTCTGAGAAATTTTCAAAACAATTAGTCATTGAAAAGAAAACAAGTGGAACCTCACCCCATCTTCAGATATAAATTCCTGAATTAGTGTGTGAGGCTATTCACAACCACGACCATAATCATAAAGTATAATCCAAAACATCACTTCACAAAACACAAATTCTACTCTGATGAATTTACAAAACAATTTAGTCACCGAAAAGAAAACATATCGAATCTCACCCCATCTTCAGATATAAATTCCTGGGTGGGCGTGTGGGGCGATTCACAGTCATGCAAATTTGCATAAAAATTGTGAATGTCGGTTATATTTTTGTTACCAAACGGAGATCCGCCTCTTTCCAAGAGAAGAACAGACATATTCTGAGACAGAGTGGCAGCGAGAGGACACCCTGCTGTTCCTCCCCCAACAATTATATAGTCATAATCTGACCTCTTCCACTGCACATTCTTCTTTGCTTCTTTCATAAACATGTGTTTTCTTCCTGGCCCAAAAAACACAAAACCAAAGAATTTAAAATGCTTCTGTTTAATTTGAACTAATCAGAACTATTTGAACTGAAGTTACAGAGTATACTCTGTAATCAATCTAAATGAGAAAATAGAAGACACTACAAACCTTCTGCAGGGATGCAGAGGAAGGTATGGAGGACGAAGCATATGAACAATGTGTTTGCTTTCACGCCCATCTGATCTGCCTTCAGTTTTTGCACCCAAACAGTTATCATATCAGACTACTTGGACAGATATATAGCAGTTAGTTTTGCCTTGGTTGAACAGTAAACTCTGGGTAGCTGGCCTGTGTACTGAACCGACTAGGTAGATGATACTTTGAAACCATGGAGAGTGACCTGTAAGTAAACACATGGCCAGTAAAGAAATCTCTGACATCTCAATGATTGCACTGGTTTTAAAGTAAAAATCTTATTATTAGCCTTGAATTCTGCTCTTCTATACACCAGTCAATTGAATGCTAACTGAATGCATTCAACAGGACAGGTGCTCAGTAAAGATGCATGCCATTGTTAGCTGAAAAGGCCAACCTGAAATCAAATTGATCATGGGTTCAAAAATGGAATCTACTGATAACTTTTTCTTCCTTGACAAACCTCAGAACTATATCTCATTGAATTAGGTTCTGTACTGTAAGGCTGTGGTCCATAATCTTGAGGTCCAGAGGTTTTATAGAGCAGTAAATGAGTTGAAATTTTTTTAAGGCTGAGGTTTCATTTGCTATTTTGTGATTTTTAAATAATATTTTAAAGCTGGTTGTTCAATGAATTTAAAAGTTTGGTTCAGTTTAGTAGGGAAAGACCATCAATAGCCATTATAGTTAATTTCAGACATCTTAAGCTTCTAAATGGTATATCAGATTTCTACTATTTTTTTTATTGTCTTTGTATGCCACTTAATTGCTTACAGATATTGTTTTAACTCAAGAGGACACTAACTGTAAACTCCAAAATTCAAAAGGACACTATCTGATCCTCTTGTCCTAGTTTTAACTCCAAAATTCAGAACAGTTGGTGGAATTTACTGTAAATACACAACTAAAATAAATAGTCATTTCCTCTTCAATTTTTTTAGGTGGGAATTTAAAACTTCTTAAGTTGGAAGGGACATTTTTTTCTACATGAGAATCTAGGAGGAATGACAAGTAGGAAAAATAACTTCCTAAGTTGGTAGGACAATTTGTAGCCCTGTCCAATTTCACACTCAAATCTCCAGACTAATAATATGTTTTTTTTCTAGCGAGGAGGTATCCCTGCGACCCAACCCAGCGCCCAGCAGCCCATATCTTGGATACCTGAGGCGAGAGGCTAGACTAATCCTCCAAAGATGAACTACACACTATGCTGAACGGGCTCAGACTTCTAAAATGTTATTCTTATTAAGAAAAAAACTCCAATTAATTTTTTTACAACTTAAGACCCTGCTTATCTTGAATCCCTTTCATCAATTTTAACAAAGATTGTTTAAGAAAGTTTAATAGTGAAAAAATGATCTAGTTAAAATTGCATTTTTAGGTTCGTTGACTATAAATGGACCCCATAGACTATTTAGCCTCCTCCAGGTTTTAAAAAACATGCATATATTCATTGATTCGTTGGCTACAGAGGTACCCCTAGACTATTTAACCTCCCCTACGTTATTAAAACATACATTCATTTAAAGCCCATTTTTTCTCCAACACTAGAAAATTTAATATAAGTTATTTTTTAACTGGAAAATCCTCTTCCTGGGACCCAATTGTCATCAAACGAAAGCCGATTTATTCCTCTGCAACTACTCACAGTCGGCTCTGCCTCTCCTTGTGTTTCGCCAAGTTATGGTGAGTACAACAAAAAAGGGGCAATTTAACGAAGGCCAACTGGCAAGAGCAGACAAAAGGACAGAAGTTTCCAGCGGCCGTGGAAGAATTTGTTGTACATATAAAAAATGTGTCTTTTACTACTAAGGCATTTGTTCATTTTTAGTATTGGTAAATACAATTGAGGAAAACGTGTTGGTTCTTAGAGGAATATGCTATGTATTGGATAACTTGTGCAAATTTTTGAGGTGGTTGTAGTGCATGAGTATTGGGGCATCTTTAAATAGGTATTAGATGACACTTCAAAATGACCTCGTTTTTACTCTCACGTACATACTAGATCTCACAACATTCATTGGTACTACCCAAAATCTATAAACAATAAGTTGTTAATTAGCTATAATGGTTTTTGGTGGTCTTCCCCTATTAGATTTAGTAGTGTAGGAGGTTTTTTAATATTTTAATTTTTTTAATAAATTATAAAAGTTTAATGATTTTTATTTTTTATTTTTTATATAGTAAAATTGATTTGTGATTTCTTAACTAATTTTTTTAGGCAAAAGTGGGTGAACCACTACTATTTTATTTATATTTATATAACTGGTTCAAGGGCTCATGCCCGGGTACAATAAGAGAACATGAAAGAAAGATATCCTCCCGAAAAAAGACCCAGCAGACTACCCCTAACCATCTCTAAATCTAACTAAATACATGATAATATATCTCCATATTTAAAATTGGAGATATCCAAAGTCACAACAAAATCCACTTCAGCGATGGTGACATCCATTTCTTAAAATATTGTAGGAAGAGAGTTTAGTAGTTTGTAATTAAACTTTGTATTCTTGAAGTTTTGAAATGAGTAATCTTTTTAATGAAAAGTTCAACACCCCTTGACAAATAAGTGAAGAGTTTAAAGCTATTAATTACGAATCTAGTTATCAAAGATATAGTTTCAACAAGTAAGTTAATCATTGATATAATATTCTTCTTGACATTTTAAGTATAATAGTACTTGTACTAAACTTACAAATAATAAATAAAAAGTGTCAAAAAAATCATACTACATGACACCATAACAACTATTTGAGCAACTATTTAATCGTGTCCTCTAGATAACTTTCTTCATTCAAAACTCAATCATTTTCTAATACAATAATGACTCTCTCTTTCTTCACCTTTAACCATGTGCAACTATAAATAAATACATCAAAAGTAGGTTTAGATAATACATAAAATCATGTAGATATACATGAATGCTTTAAAAAATGAGTGAAAATATTTAAAAATTTTAAATAACTCTAAAACATTACTAAAAATGTTATGCAATTTTTTTAATTAAAAACATTCCATGTAAAGTATACAATATTTGTCCAACACAATTGAAATTTTTATCCTTTAAATTTATCAATGTCAAATCTACATTTTATGAAATTTTAGCACCTCTTTGTAAATAATGTAATATCCCTCCCATTTTCTTTCTGCATTTCATACTTCTTTATGTGATCTTAGCATTATGCCTATGGACTGTATTGTTGGCATTTAGACGTGGATTCCCTTGTGGTACATGATCCCATATTTGGATTTTTCATTGTTGGGATATATAATTTTTGAGTACTTATCTTATGCTCTGCTTTAAATATGTATCATAAGTGAGCCAATTAGTGTTGTGATGGATTTCTCCTTGGTGATATGATTATGTTGATTGCATAAAGATACATGTTTTCTCCTTGTTTTGGTTGTGAGAACTATTTCTTGACTGAATTGGATATTTGACACATTGGGTTGTTGTTGTGGTATGACCTAGACATGTGGTATTTGATGAATGAGATAGACTAATATTGTAGTTCTAAATTGAGATGTGAACATAGTTGTTGATTGGATTAATGGTTATTATAGTTAATCACAAGTAATGAATCATTTTTTTTTAATGTTACATGGATTTGATGAGATATCATGTTACTAACAATGTTGCGATTCATTAATATTGATGTGTTCAGTGTTGGGAAGGTATAATTTTGATGATGTTATTGATGATTTTTGTGCATATTGATGTTGTTAGGGTTATTGCGTAGGATTTCCTTATGAGTCTAACCTATGATGATTGACATGTCATTCATTTTAAAGCTTGAATTTCTGGGTTTGATTGTGTATATTTTTTAGCATCAACATTTTGGATCACACTCCGTGATCCATCATCACGATGTAAGATCAAAGAGCATGAAGGATATGTAAAAATTCAAGCTTTAAATTCAAATGGATTATGGAAACTTGATCAATTTGATGTCATTCATTATCATGAAGATTATGATGATTATGGTTTATGCTAACGATGTATTGTTATGGACTAACCTATGATTCAAGTGATGTTGTTGAGGATGATTTAGGATATTGACATGCTTTATGTACATACTTATGTTGGTATTCTCGATGATGTGTTTATATGAAAAGGGACGATGTCATATTACATATTCATGAAGCCCATATGATGTTTTGATTCCCTCTTCACTGATTGTATTAGTTGACATATTATTGTCGTAGGGGAAATTTGCACACGCTAGAGAGGAAGATTAATAGCATTGAACTACAAAAGTAATCAAACTATTAATCCACATAAAATGCCCTACTAACAACAAAATAATGAAAACATCATGAATTGTAAACACAATAAATACAAACTGATGTATTCAAAGTTTTTGTTGCTTCTCTCTTCTTCTCTTGAAACACTGCTTTGAATGGTGCTCAAAGTTGATACTAGCAACGCTTATGACTTGGAAGATTCGAGAATATATGATAAAAATTGATGTATATTGATTGCATAGAAAAAGCTGCATAAAGATTGTGCTCTCAGAGATTCAAAATCAGGGTCAGTTTTTCAAATGAGAAAGAAGAAGGTTTAAATAGAGATTTTAGACCGATCGACAATTGAGATTGACTCTGTGAAAGCAGAATTGGGTGGATGAGATAATTAGAGATGGAGTGAAGATAAAGAAATTCCATTTTCAAAGAGAAAAAGAAAAGAAGATAATATATTTCAATTTTGGAGAAAATCAGTTTCCAAAATCCAATTGATTTTTTGATTAAAAGAATAATTTTTATTTTCAATTTTCTTTTTGTTCGGTAAAAGGTCGGGGCCTTATATTTTATATAAAATAAAATGAATACAAAGAGAGGTCTCTATTCAATTTTTATTTTTAATTTTGAGGATAATTAAATGATTTTATTAATTTAAAGCTCTTTTTGATTTTCAGAATTCAGAATTCCTCGTGAAATTGTTTTTTCTCTAATTTTTTGAAGATTTCAGAATCAAAATTGAATTAAAAACTCAATTTAAAAGAAAGCGGTATTAATTCAAAATTAGAGTGAAATTAAATGGAAATTAGTCAGAAATGAAATGAAATTAATTTTGGGTTATTAATTTAAATGAGAAGAAATAATTTGCTAATTTAAATAATTAATAATAATAATTTAAATTATGGGAATTTAGAAATTGAATTTACTTAATTGATAAAGACCAATTAATTAAGGTGAAATTAATTAAATAAGATTAATTATTTAAGTAATATTGAGAAATGATTAAATGATGAAAAGATAAAGACATAATAGCTTTAAGATGATTAATTAAACAATTAAAGAATCATTTAATCAATAGAGGAATAATTAGTAGTTAAATGTGAGCTCCCAAATCTATCCATTTTTGGGTGTCTACATTTTCCCCTCTTTGATACAATGTGATTTTTTCGCATTGTGTCAAAGAATTTTCACTTTTGATCCTGCCCCAGCTTGCTCCGACAATAGCAGGTGGGTTTTATGCCCACTCACCAAATTTGGCAAAAATGCGTAGTAGAAGCGTCAATTTATTGAGAATGAAAAATAATGTCATTAGGATCAAACATGATGCCAAATAGGTTTAAAACATGCAAGATACGCTTAGTCGAAGATTCCAAGCCCCAGGATGATAAAATAGGTAGAGCCTTTCATTTGTCACTTTGCACTAAGGAGCTCAGAGATCTCGGGTAATATTAGCTTCTCAGTTTCTCTCATTATTTGCTCTATTTGGAGCGATGGCGAGACAAGTTGGCGTCACACACCTCTCATATCAGGTCAAAAATTTTGGGTGGCTAGAGGGTGTTGGTAGTGTGTTAAGTGATCGTACCCTTGCATTTATTAGGGTCATTTATTATGCTTTTGAAAAGTACTAGTTTAGGTGAAAAAAATTAAAGTTGTTGTAATTGAGCGCGAAATTACTGTATATGCCATTTGAATTTCGCAACTATAGATTAAATTTTGCAATTGATAAGTATGTCGCATACGCATATTTTATTGCCGCACTTGCGATTTCTTTTTTGCATTTGATATAATGATTTCACATTTGAGATAAGAGTTTTGTAATTGACTGTTAGAAATTTTTTTTTAAATTTTAGCACATGTTGAAATTGCCTTAGGTGATTATATTGATTGATTGACTGATCTGATGCTCTCTATTGTGTTTTTGCAAATAGTTTACGCGTTTTCAGATGCCGAGAGTCTAGACCCCCAGATATGGTCTACCATTTCCAGCCAGCAGAGGATGAGAGAGATATTCTTAGGAAGCCAGGGTTATACAGAGTTACATACATGCCCGAGATCATGACCAATAGGGGTCTAATCTCTGATTTTCTAAAGAAGTGACATTCATACACATGCACCTTTCACCTACCGACCGGAGAGTGCAAAGTCACTCTCGAGGATGTTTATCACATCCTCTAGACACCTATTCAAGGAGCGTTGGTAGAGTTTTCTCATCAGCCTGGTATTGCATCTTTGTGTGAGACGAATGGATTGGTATAGGAGGAGCTAGGGATGTCATATCCCTATGATATCCCATGGTCAAGATTTGTCCAGGGATTGGACAGATTGATCACTTTAGTAGGGATCTTGATAAGTGGGATATTGTGTCCCGATAGTAGGCATCATGGTTTCTCAGTAGGTTGAGGAGATGTCCTTAGGAGTATGGTAAGATCATACTATGTATGCATGGGGTTTTTGCATGCTTTCTCACATTTATTACTATATGTATTATGTGGCTTACTAGGGAGGTAAGTTGATTCGATGCGGGATCACTTTTCTCTAGATCTGGGCGTGGGAGCATATTGCAGTGTGCAGACCAGTTATTGCACACGATTTTACAACATGGAGGCCTTATGTCTTCCTATACAATGGAGCTATCATCCAGTCTCATCTTGGACATACTATATACTAGAGGCAACAACTGGATATGTTTCCATATTTCATTTGGAGACCTTATAGATCTTGTCCCGTATGGGATGAAGAGGATGCACATTTTCCCTTCTTTTGTCAGAGGAGGTTCTTGATTGGGCGAACCACTAAGCACACTCACATGATTGACTTGCACAACATTGACAGGGAGTTGAGGCAGTTTGGTGAGCACCAAGATGTTACCGACTCCTAAGCTTACTTTGCATGTGGATTAAGGGATACAGCTGTATGGGGTCGAGTGATTCCTTCTCATACAAATCAGATAGAGTTTGAGGGACTTTGAACTATGTTATGGAAATGGAGGTCTCCCCTATAGATGCAGGTATGATTGTCATTTCAGTTATTCTCCTTTTCAATTTATACACTGCATATGATTTATATGTCAAGATAGTTACTGATGTTTTGATCACTCTGTGGTTGTAGGCATGACACCTCAGTTTGATGCTTGGTGAGCTGAGCACCGTCCTGTACCATTGACTGAAATTACCTGGATAGTTGTTGGGGCTATCATGAGGAGATGCAGCCAGGGGAGGGGATAGTGAGGACGTGATCGAGGATATAGGGGTCAAGGTCATGGCAGAGGCCAAGGTTGAGGTTGAGGTCAAGGCGGAGATGGGGGCCGAGGGGGAGATGGGGGCCAAGGAGGAGACATAGGTTGAGGAGGTAGAGGTCGTGATGGAGGAGATGACGAGGGTAGATGAGATTATGAGGGTAGAAGTTGTGGAGGTGTTAGGGATGCTAGGAGGGTTGCTGGGAGAGCTCTGAGGAGATCTGGTGGGAGAGTTTATTTAGAGGAGGAGGATGGAGAAGAGGATGTACCTTAACTTGTGAGGAGGGTTTAAAGGTGTGCTCAGGATATTCCTAATGGGAGGGTTGAGGAGGGAGAGGCGAGAGATGAGGAGATGGTTGAGGTTGAGGAGGTTGGATCCAGCTCATTAGGATCTAGCAGCACCAGTAGTGATCGTAGTAGTGAGAGCGGAGGAGAGGAGGAGGAGGAGGGTGAGATGGGTGTAGTGATGGGAGACTATGATAAGGATATAATGGAGGTTCAGTGAATCACCCATGAGTTTGAGGATCTTAGCCTTAGGCTGCAGGTAATGTAGACACAAGCGATAACCATAGAGGAGAGAGATACATGCTCACACAGAGTTGAGAGCCTATTTAGACAATGTATAGGATCTTTTTCTTAGAGATGATATGCATCGACTATGGAGGTCAGGTCGGAAGGCCCAAAGAGTGATAGACTATTGGCACAGGAATTATGAGGGTGTCATTCCTCTAGATCAGTGTCTTCCTAGTTATACTTCATCTCAGAGATCTAGCAGGTCACAGATGTCACATAGTAGTACTGCTAGTGCTCATTCATCCAAAAAATGTTAGGATGTCCCAGAGGATCCCACACAGCAGCATGTGGAAGGATCACATATGCCACCCCCTTGTTAGCCTAGAGGTGAGGGAGGAGGGAGAAACTATTGACACTTTTTGTTATACCATTGTATCATTTTGTTGTATCGATATTGTAGACATTTTATTGAGTTTTGACAGAATTAACGAGATCCCATTGTACTTAGACACATGAGATATATGAGGTGCATTTTTTTGGTGGCATTTATGCATGTTTTGATTTATGATATGCTTCTATAAGATGTTATGTATGCTTCTTTCTATATGCTTTTTCTATATGATGATGAGGCTCTACATCATGATGATGATTATATACCTTCTATGTGATGATTTTGATTTTGATTATATAGACTCATTGATGTATGATGTTTACTTTTCCAATGATGATGACACATGTACTTATGGATGTATAATTCTTTATGATGTGTATGCATTTCTATGAGTTATGATGATGATGGATGCATTTGACTATATGATCTATGATGTATGATTTATGCACATGTTTTTTATTTCTTTTATGCAATAAATGAATGCAAACCTAAAATGAACAATGTATCTGAGTACATCCATTTGTTAGTTTAGAATAAAATTAGTAAGAAAGAAAATTTCATTTTGATCAACATGATTGACGTAACAAAGTCTTTGCAATGTTTTTTTCAACATTTATTCATCATTTCACCTTATTTGAAAAGAAAGAGATACATATGCACCCAGATATTGACCATCTGGATATCACACTATCTTTGATAACAACAAGAAGAGAATATACAAGGAATATTCAATTCTCTTCTAGGGATTAGCTTAGATCATGGAACTGCTTGGCTGCCAGATGCATGACAAATCCTATTGCATTTATCCTAAATCATCCTTGGCCCAAAATTGAATTGAAACACTCCACAAATAAAAAACAAAGAAAAAAAGATCACAATCCATCATAGCCACTCTCACCACTCAGTGGTGTCCTTGAGGAGCACAATAACACAATCGTGAAAGATAAATTGTAAAAACAAACTAACATGACTGACCTAGTCAACAACCTTACTGTTCCTTGATTATCTTGGTTTTGATGTTTGATTGTGGATGTGTTTGGTTTTAAGAATGGACAACCTATATAAGATCAATTTGTCTGGTTTGAAGTGTATCTGTCACTGTCTAAGACAATTGATTGATTGATTTGATTCATTTTTTATCGATTGATAACAAATCAGATTGTTGATAAAGACAAGTCATACGAGTCCATTGCCGATGAATCTCAGTGCTTTGATTTGGATTGATGTTTAATGTCATTTTTTTCTTATTGTGACAAAGATGATTTTATTTCAAGGGGTTTTTGATGTGTTTTGTTTTTTTGTGGATTATTTCTTCAACACGTTTTCTGATGTTTTTGGTCCATTGTAGGATTCTTATGTTTGAGGTTGAGGTATGTGCGACATATCACATAGGTGAAGGCCCTTATCATAGACACCCCAGACATTGTTTCCCTTGATGAATATTTTTGTGTTTTTTATTTATTTTTTTGGATTATTTCAAGATTATATATGATGTTTTTAATCAATTTTTTCAGGACATTTTAGTATTTTTAGGGATTTTGTTAGGACATTATGTTCTTTTTATGGATTTTTCAGGACTTTTTGCACTTTTTATGGATTTTTTCAGGACTTTTAAACTGCCCCTAGTCTGGCAAAGCAATATAGACCAAAGATCGACGTGAATGCTCAGGAGGATTGCGCTTATTGGATTTTGTGCTTGGCATGTTCAGTGGTGTGCATTCACTAAGTGTAAATTAATCATTGGAGTTCATTGATGGTGAAGTGGGATTTCAACACTTGACGCCTTTTTCCCAAATTCACCAAGGTACCTACCCAATAGCGTCTGTTTACTGGGTTTTAACAGAAGGACGATTTTGTTTTTCTTTACTTTTTGCATTTTTGTATTTTTTGTTGTTACCAAGGAACTTGTTTGCCAAGTTTTCACCAAGGTAACTTTTATATTTTTTCATTTGTTTTTGTATTTTTTCAGGATCTTTTAAACTATATACACTTGACCTTGGAATATCAGGTATAGAAAATTTTCAGGTGCATGCTGTTGATATAGCCTGGGAACTGATCTCCTTCTTGGGTAGCCATTTGATATGCCCCATTGTCACATGATTTGATAATGGCGTATGGTCCTAACTAGTTGGGCTCAAACTTGCCTAGTTTAACTCTTTCTTCTTGATTCTTCTGATTCTCCATAAGGACGAGATATCCTACATATACTAGGGAAAAAGGAGTTTCTCTTGTAGGAGTCCTTATACTTGTTGTATATGCCCATAATGCAGAATTGAGCTGCAAATGCTAGTCTCGACCAGATTCATTGACAACCTTCTTTAGGATTTTCAAGATTATTTTTTTGGTTGCCTCAGCTTGACCATTTCCCCGAGGGTAGTAAAATGAAGAGAAGTTTTTTTTTATTTGGAAATTCTCCCAGAGATCATAAAAATCTTTGCTTTGAAAGGGTGAACCATGATCAATAAGTATTGTTTGAGGAATCCCATACTAACAGATGATGTATTTCAAGATGAACATGAAAATATTCTTACTAGTAATATATGTCAGAGGAATAATTTCCACCCATTTGGTGAAGTACTCTGTTGCTGTGATTATGTATTTATGACTTGGTGTAGGGAACTCTCTTGTCAACAAGGGATTGGTAGATAGGGAATGAAGGATTATATCCAAGGGGGTCATCCTTAATGCAATCAATAATGTAATGACCCTTTTTGTAAGGCTAATAGGGTCTAAGGTGTTTTATAAACCTAGAGTTCTATTTAGACCAAAGGGTACAATAAGTGTTAATAGTGAGTATTTAGTTGGTGTAAGGGTAGATTTAGGCTTAAATGATGTTATTTAAGGATTTCATGAGCCTAAATTTTCATTTAGAGTTATTTGTGTCTATTTGGTCTAAAGTTTCTAAAAGTGTAAAAGTTGTCAAGCAACATTTAAAAGTTGCTATGCAACTTTTCAAAAGTTGCTCGAGAAGTTGCATTTTTGCAACCAATGGCCCCAACCTTTTGAAAATAAGTTGTAGCCATTGGAGGAGGCCAATTAAGGTCCATTTAGAACATCCAAGATGGTTGGTTGTCATTGTATGAATTTTGGTGGAGATTTTGAACAAAGAAACCCTAATTTTTCTTAAATTCTCTAATCTTCCAAACTGCATGTTCTGTTGGTGATTGAAACTAATGAAACTCTAAATGATTCATATAGTGTGTGTGTTATGGTCTGAATTAATTTTATTTTATTCCAATTGGAAGATTTTGGTTAGCATTCTGATCAAATTGGTGGAGACTATCCAGGAGGCCCTCGTTTATAGGGTCTAGTCAAAGATGGAGCCCTAACTTGTCATCCCACTGTGGAAAATCCATGAATCCTAGTGGAATGCAAGTTAGGGTCATATAATTTAGGAATCCTGAAGGGAAGGATCAGAGTGCATGGGTTGGTGATTTTCCTACCAAGCCCTAGGCTAAACAAGTCCATATGTTTAGTCAAGACACAAGGAGAATTGATGAAACAGTCACACCAGTTGGTGGTTGGGATCAATTGAAGTGTGGATACAATACATTTAGGGGTATTTGAAAATGTCCAAGTGATTAGATTGGCTCTATGAACCCATTTATTAAGACCCCCTTTGGAAACCAGTCCTAATTAGGCCCATTAGGTCTGTGTTCTTTGGTGAGGGTTTGGAGGTGCAGGAGTAGAATTAGGTTCTAATATCTTGGGATTTGTTCAATATCCATAAAGGGTATCTGAATCCTTATTTTTTTTAAAGGAACTGAGACTATTTTGGGGCATTATTCTTGGAAAACTGAGTGGCTAGGGCTACTAGAAATTAGGACATTTTTGAGTATTTTGGTCCCAATCCACAAGTAAAGTATCAAAACTTGTCTAGAAGGTTAAGATAAGATAACATTGGGTGTAGGAACTCTTGGTACCCTCTAAAAACCCAGAATTCATGATGGTATGAGATATTGGTGTTTGGAGAGACTCTAGGTGATTTTTTTGGTGATTGTATTAAGACAATAAGAGTGTGAAGACAAGTAAGATGAGATTATAATAATTCTAGTTGCCCACTGTATGTTGTGTGGTATTAGAGCCCTAGGAGTATCCTTGGGAAAAAGGATATGGAAAAGATGCTAGAAGGTGGAGATGGTGAAGATATCCCTACAAGGGTCACCAATGTGGAGCTTGCTAAGATAATGAGGGACCACATGACAAAGAGTATAAATATGCAAGAAGAGATAGAAAGGCTTAAGAGCAAGGTAGACAAAAGGGATGGAGACTCTGAAAGAAGAAGGAGATGGGGATGAATAAGAGACCCTTTTGCAGGCCAGAGAGTACTTGATGATTAGAGGCCCTTCATTTAAGCCCTTGAAAGGGAAAGAAATAAGAAGAGTAAAGAAAGCTTGCCAATGTTCCTTGAGAAGTTGAATCCAAAGGAGATTATGGATTGGTTGGAGACCCTAAAAAATCACTTTGAATGTGATGAAGTTCTTGAGAGCCAAAAGGTGAGAACTTCCAAGTCCAAGTTGAAAGGTTCCATCCTTAGTTGGTGGAACTTCTTGTAGAATGAGATGATAGAGGAAGGGAGAAACCCTATATCTTCATGGAAGAGAATGGTTGCAGAGATAAATAAGCAGTTATTACTAGAGGATTATGAGATAATGATGCATAAAAAGTTACAAAATCTAAGACAAAAGGACTTAGATGTAAGAACCTACAGGGAGGAATTTCACAAGATGTCCCTCAAGGAAAAAGTACCTGAGAGTGAGAAGCAAAAGTCAGAAAGGTATCTGAATGATCTCAGATACAATATTCAGGATGAAATTAGTCTCTTCAACCCTGAGATAGTTCATAAATGTTTTCAAATGGCACTAAGAATAGAAGAAAAATAAAGGAGGAAGGGAGACAACCAAAATAGAGGAAGATGAGTAAACTTCAGAGGAAGAGGTAGATTTGGTGGAAGAGGAACATCTCCTAGGCCACAAGGAGAGTCAAATAACCAGGACCAAGAAGGAGAGTCAAGTCACATGATAAATTTTAGAGGAAGGATTTCCAATAGAAGAGGAAGATTTGGAGGTAGGGGATAAAGTGTGGACACTGGAAGATGTTTCACTTGCAACCACATTGGACACTAGTCTTTTAGATGCCCTGAGAAACAAGGATCAACCAGTCAAGGAGGAGAAAGAAGGATTCGTTTGGCATGAGAAGAAGAAGATGAGAGAATCCAATCAATCTCAAGAGCTACAAATCCATAGCAAGGGGAGTGCCTAATGTTCAATATGACCCTCTTGAAAGTACCAATCACAAAGGATACCCCACAAGGAAAGTCTCTCTTCAAAACCACATGCAAAGTAAGTGGAAAAGTTTCTAAGGTTATAGTAGATTCAAGATCAACAGATAATTTGACATCTATAGAGATGGTTAATAAGATTTTTTTGAAGAAGATTCCACACCCTTACCATTATAAAGTCTCATGGTTGAATAAGGAACAACAAGCCCTGATAAATGAGCAAGTTTGGGTAGATTTACAAATAGGTGATTATAGGGACAAGATATTATGTGATATGAGCGAGATGGATGATTTCTACTTACTCCTAGGAAGACCCTGACAGTATGATGTGAGTGCACAACATGATGGAAAAAATAATGTCTATTATGTGACCAAAGATGGTTTGAGTTATTCTATGACCCCACACGCCCTGATGATGGTAAGGATAAACACATTGTAGCTAGTGTCATGTTGGTAGACAAAAAGTAATTCATGCAGACCCTCAAGGAGAAGTATACCCCATACTTTGCCATAGTAATGAAGCCTAAAGAAGCAGTGAAGAAGAAGTTTGAGAATAAAAGACCAGAGAGAAGTGTAGTTCCTAAGGAAGTACAAGAAGTGTTGGACATATACAAGGGAGTAATTGCAGGCAGTATGCCAGAGACATTGTCACCCCATAGAGATGTTAGCCACTGCATAGACCATATCCCTAGGTCTACATTTCCCAACAAAGAAGCCTAAAAACTGACACCATATTAGAATGAGGAAGTTGCAAGACAAATACAAGATTTACTAGACAAAGGATTCATAAGGAAAATTATAAGTCTCTGTGTAGTCCCTGCATTTTTTGTTCTAAAGAAGCACCATAGAGGTTGTGTATAGACTCCAGAGCCATAAACAAGATCACCATCATATACAGATTTCTCATGCCACAGATAGAGGATTTGATGGACTATCTAGGAGGATAAAAGTACTACTCTAAGGTGGATTTGAAGAGTGGGTACCACCAAATCAGGATAAGAGAGGGAGAAGTGTGGAAATATACTTTCAAGACCAATGAAGGGCTATATGAATGGTTAGTTATTCCATTTGGCCTCTCTAATGCCCCAAGAACATTCATGAGGCTCATAACTGAAGTCCTCAAACCTTTCATTAATTAGTTTGTTGTAGTATATTTGGATGACATATTTATTTTTACTAAAGATAAAGATGAACATCTAATGCACTTGGATTTGGTGTTGAAAAGGTTGAATGAGAAGCAGCTGAAGATAAAATTGGAGAAATGTGTTTTCTTGTAGGAGTTGATATTCCTTGGTTTTTTAATCTCTAAGGGTAGCCTCAAGATGGACCCCTTCAAGGTGGAAGCAATACTCAATTGGCCAACACCTAAAAATGCAAGTGAGGTAAAGAGATTCCATGGTCTTGCAAGTTTTTATAGAAAATTTATAAAGAACTTCAGTGGTGTATGTGCACCTATGATTGACACCATAAAGGGGGGTAGGAAGTGTCAATTTATTTGGACTAGTGATATAGATAAGTCCTTTCAATATTTGAAGAAGAGGGTAGAAGATCAACCCATCCTAGTGTTACTAGATTTCTATGAGGTCTTCACAATTGAATGTGATGCAAGCAATATGGCAATAGGTGGATTTTTTAGCCAAGAGGGCATGCCTATGGCCTTTTTCAGTGAGAAGTTGAATGAAGAAAAACAAAAATATTCTACATATGATCTAGAAATGTATGTCATGGTTCAGTCTCTGAGAAAATGGAGACATTACTTATTACCAAAAGAATTTGTGGTCTTTACTGACAATCATGCACTGAGTTTCTTGAACAGGCAAGAGAAATTGAACTATAGGCACATGAAGTGGATGGAATACCTTCAAGCCTTCACTTTCACAATCAAGTATAAGAAAGGGGAATCCAATAAGGTGGATAATTCCCTTAGTAGGAGGAATTTTATAGTAAGGGAGATCCAATTGGAAAGTATTGGAATAAATTCAATGAAGGACATGTATCAAGAAGATGAAGATTTCAAAGAAGCATATCAAGTATGCATGGAGATGGGAGACAAATATCACATGGATTTTTCTAGCTTTATTTTCCAGGAAGGGTTATTATTAAAAGGGAGTCAGCTTTGCATCCCTAGATGCTCAATAAGAGAAAATATTGTAAGGGAAAAATATTGTGGAAGCCTATCAGTACACTATGGGATTGATAAGATAGTGGAACTTGTTAGGAGATTTTACTTTTGGCCAAGGATGCAGATAGATATCAAAAGGTTTGTTAAAGAATGCATGGTGTGTTAAAAGGATAAAGGGGTTAATTCAAATGTAGGGTTATACACTCCTTTACCAATCCGAAGTAAGCCATGGGATTCAGTAAGCATGAACTTTGTGTTAGGACTCTCAAGGACCAAACATGGTCATGAAAATATGTATGAGGTGGTGGAAATATTCTCCAAAATGGTTCACTTCCTTCCTTGTAAAACCACACATGATGCCTCCCACATTGTAGGAATTTTCTTCAAAGAGGTAGTAAGACTTCATGGTTTTCCATTATCCATCATTTTAGACAGGGATTCTATATTTATTGGGCACTTTTGGAGGACCCTTTGGAAACAACAGGGTACTGGTCTATCCTTCTCCTCATCCTACCATCCTCAGTTCGATGGAAAAATAGAGGTAATTAGTAGGCCTTTGGGGAACCTATTAAGGTGTGTAATCAAGGAGCATGGAACAACTTGGGATTCTATGCTTCCCCAAGCATAATTTTCTTACAATGACTCAGTGAATAGGAGCACTAGTCTAATCCCTTTTCATATTGTCTATGGGACACACGCAAGAGGTGTTTTTTAGTTGAGAGATGAGAGATACTTGGACATGAGAAGTGCATAAGAAGAAGACTTTGCTGAAGTGATGAGAGACATCCATCAAAAGGTGAGGTATAAGTTAACACATACCGCTGAGAAGTACAAAAAAACAAAAAACAAGAAAAGGAGAGATGTGCAGTTTCAAGTGGGAGATATGGTGACGATTCATGTTAAAAAGGAGAGGCTTCCCAATTGAAATCTCACTAAACT
The DNA here is from genome assembly GCA_018584345.1 of Thuja plicata. NCBI lineage: Eukaryota > Viridiplantae > Streptophyta > Pinopsida > Cupressales > Cupressaceae > Thuja > Thuja plicata. The sequence continues at coordinate 3,894,987 of MU228363.1, read as the reverse complement.
AATGATGAAGAAGACAAGTCCCTTCAAGATTCTTAAGAAATGTAGCACCAATGCCTACAAAATTGATTTACCCCTTGATATAGGTCTTTTCCCTATTTTTAATGTTGCTGACATTTATGCATATAAAGGTCCTGTTAGTGATGTTTGTGATATAGGTCAAAGTGAGGAAAGTAAGGAAGAATTAGTGCAACCTAAACAGTTCAAACCTGAGATAGAAGGCATAATTAACAAGAAAGTAATCAAGAAAACTAGGAGGCATACATACTATGAATACTTGGTAAAATGGAATCAAAAACCCCTGGAAGATGCTACTTGGATGAGTGTTGAAGCCATTGCAAAAATAGGTGTCAAGGTCTCTGAGTTGCCAACTCAACGGACTTGAGTTTTTCCAGTTCTGGGAGTATGGTGCAGGGAACCCTCATGTAAAAAAGGGATTGGTATATAGGGAATGAAGGAATAGATCCAAGGGGATCATCCTTAATGAAATCAACAATGTAATGACCCTTTTTGTAAGGCTAATGGGCTCTAAGGTATTTTATAAACCTAGAGTTCTATTTAGACCAAAGGGTACAATAAGTGTTAATAGTGAGTCTTTAGGTGGTATAAGGGTAGATTTAGGCTTAAATGATGTATTTTAAGGATTTAATGATCCTAAAAGTTAATTTAGAGTCATTTGGGTCTATATGGTCTAAAGTTGCTAAAAGTGTAAAAGTTGTCGAGCAACATTTAAAAGTTGTTATGTAACTTTTCAAAAGTGCTCGAGAAGTTGCATTTTTGCAACCAACGGCCATAAACTTTTGAAAATAAGTTATAGCCATTAGAGGAGGAAAATTAAGGTCCATTTACAACATCCAAGATGGTTGTTTGTCATTGTATGAATTTTGGTGGAGATTTTGAATAAAGAAACCCTAATTTTTCTTAAATTCTCTAATCTTCCAAACTGCACGTCCTATTAGTGATTGAAACTAATGAAACTCTAAATGATTCATATAGTGTGTGTGTTATGGTATGAATTAATTTGATTTGATTCCAATTGGAAGATTTTGGTGAGCGTTATGATCAAATTGGTCAAGACTATCCAAGAGGCCCTCATTTATAGGGTCTAGTCAAAGATGGAGCCCTAACTTTTCATCCCACCGTGGAAAATACATGAATCCTGGTGGAATGAAATTTAGGGGAGTTTAATATAGGAATTGCGAAGGGAAGGATCAGAGTGCTTGGGGTAGTGATTTTTTCACCAAGCCCTAGGCTAAACAAGTCCATGTGTTTAGTCAAGACACAAGGAGAATTGATGAAACAATAACACCAGTGAGTTGTTGGGATCAATTGAAGTGTGGATATAGTACATTTAGGGGTATTAGAACATTTCCAAGTGATTAGATTAGTTCTATGAACCCATTTTTTAATACCCCTTTTGGAAACCAGTCCTAATTAGGCCTATTAGGTTTGTGTCCTTTGGTGAGGGTTTGGAGGTGCAAGACTACAACCAGATTTTGATCTCTTGGGGTTTCTTCAAGATCCATAAAGGGTATCTAAATCCTTATTTTTTTTAAAAAGAACCTATATTGGTGTGAGGAGTTATTCTTGGAAAACTAAGTGGCTAAGGCTGCTAGCAATTAGGACAATTTTGAGTATTTTGGTCCCAATCCAAAAGTAAAGTATCAATACTTGTCTAGAAGGTTAAGCTAATATAAACTTGGGTGTAGGAACTCTTGTAACCCTCTAGAAAACAAGAATTCATGATGGTATGAGATATTAGTGTTTGGAGAGACTCTAGGTGATTGTATTGAGACAACAATAGTGTGAAGGAAAGTAAGATGGGAAAATCATCCTTCTAGTTTCCCACTCTACATCATGACCGTTAGAGGATAAAGGTGTAATTTTACCCACTAGGTCAAATCCCCACCTTGAAAAAGATCATGATGAAGTAATCAGTTAGAGCTCTTGAGATGACACATGAATATGGTCTCCATGCATCTGACATTTCCAGCATCTTTGTACATACTTATGAGCGTCTACCTCTAGACTCAGCCAATAGTATCCCATCCTTAAGATTTTCTTCGCTAAACTATTACTACCCGAATGGGCACCACAAACTCCCTCATGAACCTCATACAAGGATCTATGGGATTCTAGAAGTAAGACATCTTAAAATAATTCATCTAGACTTTTTCTATACAAAGTATTAGCGAGAAGGGTGTACCTAGAGGCTTGTCAGATAAGAGGCTTCTTTTGGTTTCTAGACAGGTCAGGTGGGAGAGTATTGTCTTGAAGGTAAGTATACACATCCTTGTACCAGGGAGACTTAGGACCAATACAAACACATATTGATTCTATCATTGGAGCCTCATAGGCTAGGACCATCAGTTATTCTACGAGAAATTGGAATCTAGTTTTGTTTCCTAGCATGTTGATCAGAGTTGTTATAGTAGCCATCACATCTGCAACTTTATTTTGAATCCTTGGAATTTGTTCAAAGACAATGTAGTGAAAAGAAGCATTTAGTTTATCCATTAGTTGTCTATATGGGACATGATTTTCATCTTTGGTCATGTAATAATTGTTAACCTAACTTATAACCAATTGGAAATTACCATATACTTTTAGGTTCTTTATCCTCCATTGTATAGAAGTTTTTAATCCAGTTATTAGAGCTTCATACTAAGCTATATTATTGGTACATGGAAAATGAAATAAAAAATATTTAGGAATAGCATCCCCTTGTGGATTGATAAACACTATTCCTTATCCTGGTCCATGGTTGGTATATGATCCATCAAAGAATAACTACCAGATTTCTACTTTTGATGCTTCCGTAGTGAAAACTGCTTCATTGGGGAACTCAAAGAAAATAGGTTGGTGATCTAGAATGGGTGCTTCTGCCAGTTGGTCAGAAATAAATTGTCAGTTTATAGCCTTGCGATCCACATACTAAATATAAAACTCTCTTAAGATCATGACCCATTTAGCAAGTCTCCTAGTTAATGATGCTTTACTTAATAGATACTTCAGTGGATCGATATGAAATATAAGCTTAGTTTGATGACTCAGCATGTAGTGCCTCAACTTTTGAGAGGTGAAGAAAAAATCCAGACATGATTTCTCGATTGAAGAATATTTTAGCTCATATGAGACTAAAGTTCAACTGATGTAGTAAATATCTTTTTCCTTTCTTTTGCCATCATGTTGTGTTAAGAGAGCACCAAGTGCTGAATCTATTGCTAAAATGTATAGAAAAAGTGGTTTACCAAGATTTGGTGGAACTAACACTAGAGAACTCAATAAATAGTTCTTGAATACTTGGAATGCTTGTTCACATTGTTCCATCCATACAAAAGTCAGTTCTTTATGCAATAAGTGTTGAAATGGGTGACACTTATCTGCTAACTATTTTATAAATATTTTGATGGATTGCAACCTTCCCTAAAGTCCTCTGAGTTGGTTTAGATTTTTGGGAGGAGGCATGTCTAATATTTCCTTTACTTTCTCAGAATCCACTTCAATGCATGTGCAGGAAACTATAAATCCTACGAGTTTTGTAGATGTGACTCTAAAAGAAAACTTCTTTGGATTTAGACGAACCTTGTAATCTTCCAGCCTATAAAAAAATGGTCCCAATACTTGCAGATGTGTCTCTCTAAGTTTTTATTTTTCCAATATGTCATCTACATAATCTTCCATGGTCTTATGGATCATGTCATGAAAGATCATTGTCATTGCTTTTTGATAAGTAGCGTCTGATTTTTTTAGACCAAATCACATTATGTTCCAACAATATTTTCCCCAAGCACAAGTGAATGCAGTTTTATGGTGATCTTCAGAAGCTATCTTGATTTGATTATATCCTGATAAGTCATCCATTTGAAATAATATTTCATGTCCTGCTGTCAAATCAACTATAATATCAATTTTTGGTTAGAGGAAATCATCTTTGGAACAAGCCTTGTTCAAGTCCCTTAAATATGTGCATATACGGATCTAACCACAATGTTTTGTAACCGACACAAGATTTGATAACCAGTCTACATAAGGGATGGGTCTTATGAAATTAACATCCACAAGTTTCTTCAGATCAACCTTCACCAACAAGGCGATATGTGGATGCATCTTTCACAACTTTTGTTTGACTAGTTTTGCATTTGGTAGTAGTGGTAAGTGATGTAGTAATAGCTCTGGATCAAAACCTGGCATGTTAGCACATGACCAAGTGAAATTAACTTGTCTTTCTTTGAAGAAGTCAATACATTTCTCTTTCATCAGGTGAGAGAGATTTTGCGAGATAGACCTTCTTAGGGTGGAGTTCATCCCCTAAGTTAGCTTCAATAATGTTTTTTTGTAATAATGCCAATTTATCCTCATCTAAGGGGAGGGGTTCCAACTTTCCCTCTTCTGGTGCCTCAAAAAGTTTTTCATCATAATATATGTCTTTATTTTAATTTTTTTCACGGTCAAGAAGTGCCTTTCGGGTTTCACTTAATGACCTTTATTTTTTCTTTTCATTTTTAATTTTTTGTATAGAAAGAGGAGCCACCTCCCCAAATTATGAAGATATATCTAAATCAAAAGAAAACCCAGCCTTGTGATCTCCTAATGGTATTCCTTCCTAAAGACCTAGAAATTCTGCCATTGCTTCATCATTTTCAAAAAAATATTTGTTCGGACGTCCTTGTTGTTCCTATTTGACTAACTTGGGGTGGACTAAATAAAGGTAATTGTTTGGAGATGAATTAGTTTGGGAAAATGGAACTGCAGTTATAGTTCCAATAAATCTAGAATGGGAAGTAGATGCATCATCTAAGCAATCATTGACATGTTTATCAATACAGGGTTGATCTTCTAGGTTCATGCGGTCAAACATGTCATTTAAGTTAATGGTGCTAGTGGATTGAGGGTAATACAAAGGGGTGCTAGAATCAAAGGTGTGAAGGGATTCCCACTCATACTCATGAGAATCAGTCATGCTAGAATTCTCATCGGGTATCTCATTTTCCATAGAATTTAGGATTTCCTGTCCAAGGGGCATTTTAGAGATTGTGGTTTCCAATTCTTGTGGCAACATTTGTGGAAGTATGTTACTGATCTAAGAATGTTCATGATCTTTCCCCCATTTTAGATTGACCACACTTGTTGTAGACTTTCCATAACCAAGTCCTCTTTTGTTCCTTTGAGTAGGTGGCAATGATAGCTCTATTATTCCTTGTTGTGTTGCTCCTAATACCATGGTTCCATTATATCCAAACTGTTGTAACATGGTGTATCCTGGTCCATATTGATTCAAAGGTAACTGTGCTGATGATACTTTCTGAGGATCTTTGTATAACCATGTGTTGATATCAGAATCAAATAGATCTTCCTCAATCAAATCACCCCATTTAACAAATGTTGTAGGTGGGCATTTGAAAACAATTGGCTCTAGTTTTTCTACTAGCCTTGGGAAGCCATAGGATCTTGGTGAAAAAGGCATATTACTAACTATAAAGGCTTCCTCATAGTGATATTCACCACGTCCTTTGTATTGGAATAATATTTTAATTCCCGTTCTTGGTAAGTATTTGGGAATCAAGCTAGAATTAGAAGGAACACTCGCTTCTTGATTTAATGGTACTCGGTTCGCTATGCTACCCCTTAGATTGTTGCAATACTAGAAGGGGTTTGGATCTCCTTCTATAATGATTTTTGTACCTTGATAAGTAGATTTGATGGACTGATGATATGTAGATGGTATAGCTTGCATTTCATGGATTCATGGTCTACCCAGTAACATATTGTATCCTAGTTCAAGGTCTAGGATTTGAAATGGAGTGCTTTTGACTACCGATCCTATTTTGATAGGTAAGATAAGGACACCTCTGGATGAAATTTCCTTTTCATCATATGCTCTGATGTTGATGCATCTAGTGATATTAATACTTGACTCTAAATATCCCAAGGCTTTTATTAATTTGAGAGTAAAAATGTTTAACCCAGCCCCGCCATCAATGAGGACTCATCTAATCATGTGTTTATGCACTTGAACAAGCAAATGTAAGGGATCGTTGTGCAGAGATTTATGTGAAAAGACATCATGGTCAGTAAACATGGCATGCTTGTTTACAACAATATAATTGACCATGGTTTGGAAGTTCTCATGAGATTTGTCTCTAGGGATTACTACATTTTGAAGGGCCAAATCTAGTGCTTTCTTATATTCCAGTGATATGCACAATAACTCGAAGACAAAGATTTGAGATGGGGTGCACTTAAGCTGATCCATGAAACTGTATTGTGGATTCAGAAGCTATACAATAGTTTGTGGTATAGAAGAATTAGAAGGTTCTCCTTGTAGGAAAACCTTGGAGTGACAGGTCATAACTGTGTATTTAGAGTTATTATCTCTGATATCAAGATAGTTGCAATCTAGTATTCAACAAGATTAAGATAATTTGTCATGTTATTAGAGGTAGTGTATGTATAGTTCACTTGTTTATAATGGCTTCCAGATGTAAGGGCCTTACCTTTATTATGATTCTACAAAGGATCTATGAAAATTGTGTGATCTGTGTTATCTTTGTTATGAACATTAGTGACATCAATTACACATTGTTCGATTAAATCTTTCATAACATTCTTAAGATGATAACAATTTAATGTCTTATGACCCTTAACATGGTGAAATTCACATATGTCATTTCCATTCCACCATTTATGTTTAACAACATCATGCTCAACTTCTCTTATCTCAGGTAGTGTGATGAGATTACTTTGGATTAAATTTTTAAGTGTTTCTTCAAGCGGTTCCCCTAAAAGTATATATTTGCTCTTTTGAAAGGGGTTCTTTGTTGACATTGAGCATTAGGTTGAGATTGTCTAAGGTTAGTCATTTGGTTGTTTGACCCTTGCATTTGTACTTGAGGATTTTCCAAGGGTGTATGTGCTATCAGGGTTTGAATTGGCATTGATGCCCCTGTAAGGAGATCATAGGTTGCACATAGTTGATAGTCTTAACATCAGTGGCACCATCATTGGTAACTATTGTCACTAAGGATTGCACCCGCAAAAGCTAAGTATGAAACTCAACAATCTTGTGAAACATGGGAATACTTTCAAGTTGTGGGGAACCTATAATGAAAGTAGACCTCCAGATTAAGGGTCAACTTCCCCTTGAATCACCTTTAAACTTAAAATTTTTGGAGGAAAAGGGAGGAGAGTGCATAAATTGAAATAACTAGAATTGAGAATTAGGTGATTCACCAAACTTTAAGGATCCACCGATTGAAGGTATACCCATAATGAAACATGAAAATGACTTTATAATTCACAAATTGATCCTATTATTCTGATATTCCTTGAAATAAAAAGGTACTGGAATAAAAGGAAGGGAAAGAGCTTCCACAACCTAAAATTCAGATGTACATAGATTAGGACTGAGAATAAAAAACACCTTTCTGAATACTCAATTTGAACAAGCATGTAAAGTAAAGGACATAACCTGGATCATAATAACTTTGACATGTAATTAAATAGAAAACTTAAAAATAAATAGGAACAAGAAGGACTACTATTGCATATTCAGTAAAAAGGGGCCAAATACAATTTGCATCACCAAGAGATACAAACATTCAAATCTCAGAATGAGATAGAATGGAAGAAATCTCTCATCACAAAAATGTGAGGGGTATAAATAGGTGGGAACCCCAAAACCTGCATTTCCAAGGAATCTAGAAATCACCATGCTTGACTCCACCAAACCCAGGACTATAAAAAGCAATATCTCTGAAGAATCTACATTTTAGGTGCACAAGACATGCTGCTCATATCTGGATGTCAAGTACACAGATTTGTAGGTGGTAAAAAAAGGAAATTAGGAATCATGTGTTAAAAGGCCTTCTCCTTTGAAATAAAATATAACCTACCCCCAAATCATGCTTGATAGGTGATATTTTCCAAAATGATATATAATTGCATCATTGGTCAAATATTTAAAATGATAAAGACATGATTCATATTAATGCATCTCATTTGAATCAATCACTGACCCTTAGAAGAAATGATATAAGACATGTTATCAAAATTTATCCATGACACCTAGGACCTAGGGTATGCTTTTACATTTCTTTCAACCTTGCCTCTTAATGACTCATTAAAGTATTTAAAAACATTCGCTATACAATCGCCACCTTATCATAGCATATGTTTATTGGTCTTTACCATATATTTAAACATTTTTCCTTACCATATGTTTAAACATTAAAACATGTCCAACTCATTTTCTTCAAAACATATGTGATTGGCATTACCACTTTTCATCGAGTTGCAAGAGGAAAACACGGGTTTTGATGCCATAACTATCACTTTGGAAGGAAAGAAAATGTTTCTTTTGGAAAGGTTGTTGTTCTAGATGGATCTTTATTTGGCTTTACAGGAGTTTCGAAACAATATTTATCAACAAGGTAAGTCTTTCATTAAGTGCATTTCATGGTTTTGAATGAAAACCATGCTTTGTTTTCATGCTCATTAAATATGTTTAAGATGCCACAAGTTATCTCTGTTACTATTTTATTACATGATAATGCTTGATGTATTGGTCTTGAGGTCGTGGTTTATGGATGAAGTCCTTACCTTTGTTGCTGTTTGTGGCTCCATGGGATGTGGTGTCCTGGACTGCACTTCCTTGATTTGAAGTGACATAATGTATTGATCCATTGAAAGTCGTGGGCTATCTTTGTTTGCATGTTTCAAATCTGCTCTGTTCATGAGGTCGCGACTATGAGTAACATCTCTTTTTTTTTTTTATGCTGTTTGTTCTTGATCCATGGGTGTCATCTTGAGGATGTGATGTTGTTTTTATACTTATTTGGTTTCCATGGATGCATATATGATTTGGATGATGCTATTTTTCTGTTTCATTACCTTGAATGGAGCTATTGTATTTGAATCACATACGGAAGATGTTCATACCTATGGAATAATATTGCATGTGGTGTGAACTAGGGCATTATGAATGTTATTAAATGTTATCCCATTTGATTGCTATTTATTTTCTATCTACATTTTTCTTGGAAGAAACTGGCATGTGGTGGCTAGGGCATCATTCTGCTTCTTTATATGTGCATGTTCCCTCCTTTGCATTTAATTTTGTTTTTATTCCATAGAGAGTGGCAACATAGACTGAATTGTTGTTTGTGCTTGACCCCATGGATATCATTAACCTTGGGTGCCCTATTTTAATTGAAACTGCATCTCTTGTGTTGACAGCCTCATAATGTAAGTTTTAAGCTAAAAAATCATTGTCTGAATGTATACTGTTTCTCCATTTATTTAGAGTTCCATGGGTAAATTTGCTGAGAATTAATGTTGTTTCCAAGATGCATATGCAGTTTTTTGTCCTCTGAGATCTATACTATTTTTTTTGTGCTCCATATTTCCTCCGTACCTTGGGTATCATTGTTGTTTTCTTTCTTGGCATTGATTTTGGGAAACATAAACATATTCTGGATTTTGCTGAAATTAATATGCAAAAAGTAGTGCTATCTTTGTGAAATGTACCATACCTTTGATTCAAGATACACACGATGTTTGTGAAATGCAGATTTATTGATATATGTACCATTGTTGTTATCTTTCACCTTTTTTCTGTACCTAGAGTATCATTTTTTATTATACTTGAGGGCACGAGACATACATACAGATCTACCTCTTCTCCTTGCTATAGTATATATGTAGATGCTTCATTATTTGATGTTGATGGACTCCATATTGCAGTTATCTTTGATTTGAAATCTCTTGATTTATAAGCACATGCTTGAGATGTAGCTTGCTGAATGCACTTGTGTCTGCACACACCATCAATGTTGCATCATGTTTTTATTGAAATGATGCCCTTATGCCTCATTATACCATTTGTCTTCATGTATCCTAAATATTCCATGGTTACTATTTCTTCATTGTCTATTCTCCCTTCTGGATCAATGCTCCTCCTTGGGGCTGTGGGGATAATCAGAAACTCTATTTTTTAATGGGGCTTCTGATAACCCTAACAACTTCAATGTGTGGTACTAAGAGGGCCTGACATCTGATCATGGGTCTTCTTGTCCTGTTATGTGTTTTTTGTTAAGGGGGCCTTGAGGGCTTCCCTAATAGTGCCCACATTATAGAACAACACCATCCATTTTAGTTATGAACAATCTTCATCTTCATAAGTGTTCTTTCTTAGGCACGGGTGTTCTTCAAAGGTGGCCTGTGATGGCTTCCCTCGAAAATTTCTTGTGTATGAGTAAGGGCATTTATTACATATAAATGCAATGTCATATCTTCTTCTATACCTGCACATGGAACAAAAAAATTAGTGAAAATATGGTATTTGTTGTCACTGATTTCTTTTCTCCTCTAGCTCCATCAGTTCTGCCATCCTTACTGATATGGCATCATCCTCTGCAACTTCCAACTGATGAGCTAGTTCCAAGGCTGGAAACTCAAGAGAAATAGGGAGCCTAGCT
>MU228363.1:3862961-3878152 GCA_018584345.1 Thuja plicata | reverse complement strand
GAAGCCGGCCTTCTCCGGAGATTCAACCTCGTAGTTCAAGTCCCACAGCTTGGAGGTTGATTCCATGTTTCACTAGGTTGTTGTTAGAGAAGCTTTCAGCAAGGGTGCAAACCTTAGTGACAACAGTATTCTTCTTTCCTCTACAATATTATTGTGAGCGTTCTCATGCCTGGAGCATGGTCCCCCTCTACTGCTGTATGGTTGAATTCATGCATGAAAATGTAGATGTAGATAGATAATTGGTTATCATGCATTTCTTAGATCCATTGGACCTAACCCATCTCTCTCCTTTGCAAGTTCTAGCTAGAACATGAGCATAATGGAGTCACACCCGGGTCAAAACCTCTTCTTCTTTTCAGGCAATGTCTGGTACCCTGTTACTTATGTTCATTTTCTTTATGCACGTATGTAGTTAGCCATATATCTTTAGGAGATGGCTATGCTCATGGCCTATGTGAGCTTAGATAAATGCTTTACTTTCCTTCTGCACATATTTGTCATTTATGCTTAAAATCTGAATATGATCCAATATATATATCATTTCATTCATTGGATAGCTTAGTTTCATTATTTCCCTTTGATGAATTTTCCAATTTCAGCTCAAGAAATGAACACAAATTTAATATAGCTCACTAATAATGTTCAAACTAGGTTATCTTAACAACTCACCTAGTAAGTAGGATAACAATCTTAACCAATTGAATGAACATAAAAATTGGGTAACATTTCTAGCGACCTCAGCTGAGTGCTTTCCTGCTAAGTACCCTTTTTACAAGTTTCCTTCCATTATCCACTGGGCATAGATTCCTTTGGCTTTCATAACTAAAACCTGGCTCAAAACTTGAAAAAAAAACAACTCCTCTTGAAACAAAACAACTAAATGCTTGAGACATGTTGGTATTATTCTAAGGGACTCATCTCATGAATATGAGTGGTTTGTATCAGTGGGTTGTCAACTCACTAATACCAATCACTGATGCTTTCTTGATGAAGCTTTAAGAATGGTATCAATGTATCTCTGGCTTATTACTAACAACTGAAAGCTAGAAACAACAACTAAAACTGAAACAAACTTGTGCTACAACACTTAGGGAATACAAAAAACTAGAACTGAAACAAACTAACTACTAGTGTATAGGGGTCCTAATTTAACCTCAATAACATGACTTGAGGTAAATCCCATTCACAAGAATGGGAAAATATTCTCCCTCGATGTAAGACAACTAGAAGGCATTGTGGGCTTTACATCCTGTGACCATGAAGGTCCCACTCCAGATCGCATCAAACTTAGTGTGCCTCCTGGGTTTATTCTTCAACTCTTCCCACTTAAGGACCAAGTCTCCCTCCTTGAAAACCCTAGGCATGGACCTATTATGAAAGATTTTATTCATCTGATCCTGACGGTTTTCTAGGTTTTCCAATGCTATTTTTCTTGTTTCCTCAAGTTCCATCAGTTTAGCAAGTCTTACTTGCCTGGAATCTTCTTGTATTAGTTCAATTTACTTAATTAAATTAAGATTAGGCAATTCAACAGAAATAGGAACTTTAGCTTCCCTCCCATAGACTAGAAAGTATGGAGAGTTACCTATGGATCTCTTGGGGGTTATCCTATCTACCCACAAAGCCAGCTTCAACTTGTTGTGCCAAACTCTCTGATTCCCCTCAATAGTTCTCGTGATGATCCTGACCAGATTCTTATTTGTCAATTCTGCTTGACCATTAACCTAAGGGTAGTAGTTGGATGAAGTATTCAAGATAATGTTATGATTCAATGCCCATTTTGAAATCTTTATTCCTAGGAAGGATAGTGCATTGTCTGAGACAATGGAACCATGTGTCCCAAAATTTGCTACCATGTCTTGGTAGAAGCTGAGTACAGAACCTTCAGTTGCATCTTTTAGTGGTACAACCTCTGCCCACTTAGTGAAGTAATCTGTGGCCATGAGGATCCACTTGTGACTAGCACTAGAGGGTGGGTTGATGGGGCCAATGAAATCTAACCCCCATTTCATGAAAGGTTGCTCCACCTTAATAGGATGTAATGACAAGGCTGCCAGCTTTTGTTTGCCTATAAATAAAGCACAATTTTTATATTTTCTTACCCAAGCAAAGGCATCTTTGTGTAGATTGGGCTAGTAATACCCTACTCTCATTATTTTTAGAGCAGTAGTTCTTGCTATAAAATGGCCTCAGGATGCTCTGTCATGGGATTCTTCAATAATTTTGTCCATCTGATCTGGTTCAACACACCTTAGAAAAACACCATTATAGTCTTTCCTACATAAAACACCATCTAGAATGACAAAGGGAATGGCTTGACGCCAAAAAAACCTTCTCTTGGCTTTGTCAAGGTTTTGGGGACACTCACCAGTTAGGAGTTAATGCTTCATCTCTACTGTCCAACTTGTGGGGGCTATATTCTGATTTATTAGGACATTATCTTCTTCTTGTTGATTGTTGTCCTCTTTTCCTTCTGCCATTTTCTCACATATTCTATTTCCTCTTATCAACTTAGTGACTTTGATTTGATAGTCATATTCCATTACTTTAGTAATCCAACCCGCTCTCTTATGGTTCAAATCTTTGTTCAAAAGGAAATATTTAATGCAGGTCTAGACTACCATAAGATGAACTGCATTATTCAAAAGCAAATGTCTAAAAATTTCAAACTTCTTACTGCTACTAGGACATGCTTCTCTACAGAGGTATATTTCAGTTCATATCTGTCTAATCCTTGGTTGTAGAAAGCCACTAGTTGCTCATGTTTATCACCATTCTGTTGAACTAGTATGGAAGATATAGTGTCAGTATTCCTGAATGCATAAAGATTGAAGTCTTTTAAAAAATTTGGGTTTACCAGAGTAGGATCAGATGCTATTGCCTCCTTTACTTCTTCAAAACACCTTTTACCTTCACTTTTCCAATGGAAGGAAACATTCTTTTTTAGCATCTATTTCATAGGCTTTAGTAACACTACAATATTCAGGATAAATCTCCTCATGAAGTTGATTCTTCCCAGGAAACTTTGTAGCCCCTTCTTGTAAGCTGGCAATGGAAGTGACAGGATTGCATTTATCCTTTTAGGGTCAATAGTTTTACCCTCTTTGGAAACAATATGCTCTAGGAGTCTACCTTAATGGACAACAAAGATGCACTTCTTGGTGTTCAAAGAGACTCCAAATACTCTGCACCTCTCAAAGATATGCTTCAAATGGGCCAAGTGATCATTAGTATTATTTGAAAAAATAGTTATAACATCTAAATAAACTAGGAAAAAATTATACATTAAGCCAGCAAATTCCATCTCCATGGTTTTTTGGAATGTGGCACCAGCATTAGATAACCCAAAAGGCAATCTTTCTGTATGCCATGGTTCCCCATTTAGTTGTAAGTTTATTTTATACTGATCCTCTTCTTTTATCAGGGTCTAGTTATAGCTAGAAAAACCATCTAACAATGAAAATCTGTCAGATCTTGATACCAACCATAGTATTTGTTCCATAGAGGGCAATGGATGGTGATCCTCCAGTGTGGCTCAGTTAAGATCTCTGAAATCCACAGACAATCAGATCTCACCATTCTTCTTCCTGATAGGCACCAAGTTAGAAACACGGGATGTATGCTTGATAGGAAATATAACGTTAGCCTTAATCATCTTGGTAAACTCAATTTTCATTAGCCCTTCTAGCTTAGGATTTATAGGTCTTTGTTTCCGTCTAACAGGCTTAGCATTGGTTCAATCTCAATGGTGTGTTGGGCTAAATAAGGATCAAATCCTTTCAAATCATGGTACTCCCATGCAAATGCATCACTAAATTCTTGGCATAATAAAACAAAATCTTGTTTTTTGGGTTGTGTACATACCTTCCAAAGCTTTAGGGACTTATCCAAGAGTATTTCAACTGGTTGGTAGTGTTCCTCTTTCACTTCCATGGTTGCCTTTTCTCTCCTAAGCTGATCATCAGAGTTAAAAATAGACTCAAGGGTGACCAACCCTTTTGGAAATTTTTTAGTTTTTAATGGTACTCAGTTCTGGATTTAATGGTACTTGGTTCTTTGTGCTACCTCTTAGATTGTTGCAATACTGGAAAGGATTTGGATCTCCTTCTATAATGATTTTTGTACCTTGATAAGTAAATTTGATAGATTGATGATAGGTAGATGGTATAGCTTGCATTTCATGGATCCATGGTCTACCCAGTAACATTATATCCTAGTTCAAGGTCTAGGATTTGAAATGGAGTGCTTTTGACTACTGGTCCTATTTTGATAGGTAAGATAAGGACACCTATGGATGATATTTCCTTTTCATCATATGCTCTGATGTTGATGCATCTAGTGATATTAATACTTGACTCTAAATATCCCAAGGCTTTTATTAATTTGAGAGTACAAATGTTTAATTCAACCCCGCCATCAATGAGGACTCATCTAATCATGTGTTTATGCACTTGAACAAGCAAATATAAGGGATCGTTGTGTAGAGATTTATGCGAAGAGAAATCATGGTCAGTAAACATGGCATGCTTGTTTACAACAATAAATTGACCATGGTCTGGAAGTTCTTAGGAGATTTGTCTCTAGGTATAACTACATTTTGAAGGGCCAAATCTAATGCTTTCTTATGTTCCAGTAATATGCACAATAACTCAAAGACAAAGATTTGAGCTGGGATGCACTTAAGCTGATCCACCAAACTGTATTGTGGATTTAGAGGCTATACAACAATTTGTGGTATAGAAGAAGTAGAAGGTTCTCCTTGTAGGAAAACCTTGGAGCGACGGGTCATGACTGTGTATTTAGAGTTATTATCTCTGGTATCAAGATAGTTACAATCTGGTATTCAACAAGATTAAGACAATTTGTCATGTTATTAGAGGCAGTGTATGTATAGTTCACTTGTTTAGAATGGCTGCCAGATGCAAGGGCCTTACCTTTATTATGATTCTGCAAAGGATCTATGAAAATTGTGTGATCTATGTTATCTTTGTTATGAACATTAGTGACATCAATTACACATTGTTCAATTAAATATTTCATAACATTCTTTAGATGATAACAATTTGATGTCTTATGACCCTTAACATGGTGATATTCACATATGTCATTTCCATTCCACCATTTATGTTTAACAACAGCATGCTCAACTTCTCTTATCTTAGGTAGTGTGATGATATTCCTTTGGAATAACTTTTTAAGTGTTGCTTCAAGCGGTTCCCCTAAAGGTATATATTTTCACTTTTGAAAGGGGTTCTTTGTTGACATTGAGCATTAGGTTGAGATTGTGTAAGGTTAATCATTTGGTTGTTTGACCCTTGCATTTGTACTTGAGGATTTTCCAAGGGTGTATGTGCTATCGGGGTTTGAATTGGCATTGATGCCCCTACAAGGAGATCATAGGTTGCACATAGTTGATAGTCTTAACATCAGTGGCACCATCATTCATAACTAGTGTCACTAAGGATTGCACCCGCAAAAGCTAAGTATGAAACTCAACAATCCCGTGAAACATGGGAATACTTTTAGGTTGTGGGGAACCTATAATGAAAGTAGACCTCCAGATTAAGGGCTGACTTCCCCTTGAATCACCTTTAAAATTAAAATTTTTGGAGGAAAAGGGAGGAGAGTGCATAAATTGAAATAACTAGAATTGAGAATTAGGTGATTCACCAAACTTTAAGGATCCACAGATTGAAGATATACCCATAATGAAACATGAAAATGACTTTATAATTCACAAATTGATCCTATTATTCTAATATTCCTTGAAATAAAGAGGTACTGGAATAAAAGGAAGGGAAAGAGCTTCCACAACCTAAAACTCAGATGTACATAGATTAGGACAGAGAATAACAAAACACCTTTCTGAATACTCAATTTGAAAAAGCATGTAAAGTAAAGGATATAACCTGGATCAAAATAACTTTGAGATGTAATTCAATAGAAAACTTAGAAATAAATAGGAACAAGAAGGACTACTGTTGCATATTCAGTAAAAAGGGACTAAATACAATCTGCATCACCAAGAGATACAAACATTCAAATCTCAGAATGAGATAGAATGGAAGAAATCTCTCATCACAAAAATGTGAGGGGTATAAATAGGTGGGAACCCCAAAACCTGCATCTCCAAGGAATCTGGAAATCATGATGCTTGACTCCACCAAATTCGGGACTAGAAAAATCAATATCTCTGAAGAATCTGCATTTTAGGTGCACAAGACATGCTGCTCATATCTGGATGTCAGGTCCATAGATTTGTAGGTGGTAAAAAAGGGAAATTCAAAATCATGTGTTAAAAGGCCTTCTCCTTTGAAATAAAATTTAACGTACCCCCAAATAATGCTTGATAGGTGATATTTGCCAATAATTGCATCATTGGTCAAATATTTACAATGATAAAGGCATGATTCATATTAATGCATCTCATTTGAATCAATCACTGACCCTTAGAAGAAATGATATAAGACATGTTATCAAAATTTAGCCATGACACCTAGGACCTAGGGTATGCTTTTACATTTCTTTCAACCTTGCCTCTAAATGACTCATTAAAGTATTTAAAAACATTCGCTATACAATCCCCACCTTATCATAGCATATGTTTATTGGTCTTTACCATATATTTAAAAAAATTTCCTTACCATATGTTTAAACATTAAAACATGTCCAACTCATTTGCTTCAAAACATATGTGATTGGCATTACCACTTTTCATCGAGTTGCAAGAGGAAAACACAGGTTTTGATGCCATAACTATCACTTTGGAAGGAAAGAAAATGTTTCCTTTGGAAAGGTCGTTGTTCTAGATGGATCTTTCTTTGGCTTTGTGGGAGTTTGGAAACAATATTTATCAACAAGGTAAGTCTTTCATTAAGTGCATTTCATGGTTTTGAATGAAAACTGTGCTTTGTTTTCTGCATTTTTGTCATCGAGCTACCTCCATTTCTATGTATGCAACTTTTGATGGAGCTAGGGTACCGTGAATGTATATATGCTCACTAAATATGTTTAAGAGGCCGCAAGTTATCTCTGTTACTATTTTATTACTTGATAATGCTTGATGTATTGGTTTTGAGGTTGTGGTTTATGGATGAATTTATTACCTTTGTTGTTGTTTGTGGCTCCATGGGATGTGGCATCCTGGACTGCACTTTCTTGATTTGAAATAACATAATGTATTGATCTATTGAAAGTCACAGGCTATCTTTGTTTGCATGTTTCAAATCTACTTTGTTCATGAGGTTGAGACTATGAGTAACATCTCTATTGTTTTTTTATGTTGTTTGTTCTTGATCCGTGGGTGTCATCTTGAGGATGTGCTATTGTTTTTATATTTATATGGTTTCCATGGATGCATATATGATTTGGATGATGCTATTTTTCTGTTTCATTACCTTGAATGGAGCTATTGTATTTGAATCACATATGGAAGATGTTCATACCTCTGGAATAATTTGGCATGTGGTGTGAACTAGGGTATTATGAATGTTATTAAATGTTATCCCATTTAATTGCTAGTTATTTTCTATCTGCCATTTTCTTGGAAGAAACTGGCATGTGGTGGCTAGGACATCATTTTCTTCTTTATATGTGCATGTGCCCTCCTTCTTTGCATTTACTTTTTTTTTTATTCCATAGAGAGTGGCGCCATAGACTGCATTGTTGTTTGTGCTTGACCCCATGGATATCATTAACCTTGGGTGCCCTATTTTAATTGAAACTGCATCTCTTGTGTCGACAACCTTTTAATGTAAGTTTTAAGCTAAAACATCATTGTCTGAATGTATACTGTTTCTCCATTTATTTAGAGTTCCATGGGTAAATTTGCTGAGAATTAATGTTGTTTCCAAATTGCATATGCAGATTTTTCTCCTTTGAGATGTATACTATTGTTGTTGTGCTCCATTTTTCCTCTGTACCTAGGGTATCATTGTTGTTTTCTTTCTTGGCATTGATTTTGGGAAACATAGACATATTATGGATTTTTCTGAAATTAATATGCAAAAAGTAGTGCTATCTTTGTGAAATGTACCATACCTTTGATTCGAGATACACATGATGTTTGTGAAATGTAGATTTATTGATATATGTACCATTGTTGTTATCTTTCACCTTTGTTTTGTACCTAGAGTATCATTTTTATTATACTTGAGGGCATGAGACATACATACAGATCTACCTCTTCTCCTTGCTATAGTATATATGTAGATGCTTCATTATTTGATGTTGATGGTATCCATATTGCAGTTATCTTTGATTTGAAATATCTTGATTTATAAGCACATGCTTGAGATGTAGCTTTCTGAATGCACTTGTGTCTGCACATACCATTGATGTTGCATCATATTTTTATTGAAATGATGCCCTCATGCCTCATTATACCATTTTTCTTCATGTATCCTGAATTTTCCATGGTTACTGTTGCTTCATTGACTATTCTCCCTTCTGGATCAATGCTCCTCCTTGGGGCTGCGGGGATAATCTGAAAAATCTATTTTTAATGGGGCTTCTGATAACCCTAACAACTTCAATGTGGGGTACTAAGAGGGCTTTACATCTGATCATGGGTGTTCTTGTCCTGTTATGTGTTTTTTGTCAAGGGGCCTTGAGGGCTTCCCTGATAGTGCCCACATTATAGAACAACACCATCCATTTTAGTTCTGAAGAATCTTCATCTTCATAAGTGTTCTTTCTTAGGCATGGGTGTTCTTCAAAGGTGGCCTGAAATGGCTTCCCTTGAAAATTTCTTGTGTATGAGTAAGGTAATTTATTACATATAAATGCAATGTCATAGCTTCTTTTGTACCTGCACATGGAACAAACAAATTAGTGAAAATATGAAATTCTTCTTTCCTCTACAACATTATTGTGAGTGTGCTCATGCCTGGAGCATGGTCCCCCTCTATTGATGTATGGTTGACTTCATGCATGAAAATGTAGATGTAGATAGATAATTGGTTATCATGCATTTCTTAGATCCATTGGATCTAACTCATCTCTCTCCCTTTGCAAGTTCTGGCTAGAACATGAGCATAATGGAGTCACACCCGGGTCAAAACCTCTTCTTCTTTTCAGGCAATGTTTGGTACCCTGTTACTTATTTTCATTTTCTTTATGCACATATGTAGTTAGCCATATATCTTTAGGAGTTGGCTATGCTCACAGCCTATGTGAGCTTAGATAAATGCTTTACTTTCCTTCTGCACATATTTGTCATTTATGCTCAAAATCTGAATAGGATCCAATATATATATCATTTCATTCATTGGATAGCTTAGTTTCATTCATTCCCTTTCATGTATTTTCCAATTTCAGCTCAAGAAATGAACACAAATTTAATCCAGATCACTAATAATGTTCAAACTAGGTTATCTTAACAACTCACCTAGTAAGTAGGCTATCAATCTTAACCAATTGAATGAACATAAAAATTGGGTAACATTTCTAGCGACCTCAGCTAAGTGCTTTCCTGCTAAGTACCCTTTTGACCAGTTGCCTTCCATTATCCACTGGGCATAGATTCCTTTGGCTTCCATAACTAAAACTTGGCTCAAAACTTGAAAAAGCAACAACTCCTCTTGAAACAAAACAACTAAATGCCTGAGACATGTTGGTATTATTCTGAGGGACTCATCTCGTGAGTATGAGTGGTTTGTATTAGTGGTTTTTCAACTCACTAATACCAATCAATGATGCTTTCTTGATGAATCTTGAAGAATGGTATCAATGTATCTCTGGCTTATTACTAACAACAGAAAGCCAGAAACAACAACTAAAAATGAAACAAACTTGTGCTACAACACTTAGGGAACACAAAAAACTAGAACTGAAACTAACTAACTACTAGTGTAAAGGGGTCCTACTTTAACCTCAATAACATGACTTGAGGTGAATCCCTTTCACAGGAATGGGAAAATATTCTCCCTCCATGGAAGACAACTAGAAGGCATTGTGGGCTTTACATCCTGTGACCATGAAGATGCCACTCCAGATCGCATCAAACTTAGTGTGCCTCCCGAGTTTATTCTTCAACTCGACTCGCTTAAGGACCAAGTCTCCCTACTTGAAAATCATAGGAATGGACCTATTATCAAAGATTTTATTCATCTGATCCTGATGGTTTTCTAGGTTTTCCAATGCTATTTTTCCTATTTCCTAAAGTTCCACCAGTTTAGCAAGTCTGTCTTGCATGGAATATTCTTGTATTAGTTCAATTTCCTTGATTAAATTAAGAGTATGCAATTCAACGGAAATAGGAACTTTAGCTTCCCTCCCATAGACTAGAAAGTATGGAGAGTTACCTATGGATCTCTTGGGGGTTATCCTATCTACCCAGAAAGCCAGCTTCAACTTGTTGTGCCAATCTCTCTGATTCCCCTCAATAGTTTTCCTAATGATCTTGACCAAGTTCTTATTTGTCAATTCTGCTTGATCATTACACTAAGGGTAGTATTTGGATGAAGTATTCAAGATAATGTTATGATTCAATGCCCATTCTAAAATCTTTATTCCTAGGAAGGATAGTGCATTATCCAAGACAATGGAATCAGGTGTTCCAAATCTTGCTACCATGTCTTGGTAGAAGCTGAGGACAAAACCTTTAGTTGCATCTTTTAGTGCTATGACCTCTACCCACTTAGTGAAGTAATCTGTGGTTGTGAGGATCCACTTGTGACCAGTACTAGAGGGTGTGTTGATGGGGCCAATGAAATCTAACCCCCATTTCATGAAAGGTTTCTCCACCTTAATAGGATGTAATGACAAGGCTGCCAGCTTCTGTTTGCCTATAAATAAAGCATAATTTTTACATTTTCTTACCCAAGCAAAGGCATCTTTGTGTAGATTGGGCTAGTAATACCCTGCTCTCATTTTTTTCAGAGCAGTAGTTCTTGCTAAAAAATGGCCTCCGGATGCTCCGTCATATGATTCTTAGAGAATTTTGTCCATCTGATCTGGTTCAACACACCTTAGCAAAACACCATTATAGTCTTTCCTACATAAAACACCATCCAGAATGACAAAGGGAATGGCTTGAATCTGGAAATACCTTCTCTTTGCTTTTTCAAGGTTTTGGGGACACTCACCAGTTAGGAGTTAATGCTTCATCTTTGTTGTCCAACTTGTGGGGGCTATATTCTGATTTATTACGACATCATCTTCTTCTTGTTGATTGTTTTCCTCTTTTTCTTTTGCCATTTTCTCACATATTCCTTTTCCTCTTATCAACTTAGTGACTTTGATTTGATAGTCATATTCCATTACTTTAGTAATCCAACCCGCTCTCTTATGGTTCAAATCTTTGTTCAAAAGGAAATATTTAATGCAAATCTAGACTACCATAAGATGAACTGCATTATTCAAAAGAAAATGTCTAAAAAATTTCAAACTTCTTACCACTACTAGGACATGCTTCTCTATAAAGGTATAGTTTAGTTCATATCTGTCTAATCCTTGGTTATAGAATGCCACTGGTTGCTCCTTTTTATCACCATTCTGTTGAACTAGTATGGCAGACATAGTTTCAGTATTCCCAAATGCATAAAGATTGAAGTCTTTTAAAAAATTTGGGTTTACCAGAGTAGGATAAGATTCTATTGCCTCCTTTACTTCTTCAAAACACCTTTTACCTTCACTTTTCCAATGGAAGGCAACATTATTTTTTAGCATCTATTTCATAGGCTTTAGTAACACTGCAATATTCAGGATAAATCTCCTCAAGAAGTTGATTCTTCCCAGGAAACTTTGTAGCCCCTTCTTGTAAGATGGCAATGGAAGTGCCAGGATTGCACTTATCCTTTCAGGGTCAATAGTTTTACCCTCTTTGGAAACAATATACTACAGGAGTCTACCTTCATGGACAAGAAAGACACACTTCTTGTGGTTCAAAGAGACTCCAAATTCTCTGCACCCCTCAAAGATATGATTCAAATGGGCCAAGTGATCATTAGTATTCTTTGAAAAAATAGTTATAACATCTAAATAAAATAGGAAAAACTTATACATTAAGCCAGCAAATGCCATTTCCATGGCTTTTTGGAAAGTGGCACCAGCATTAGATAACCCAAAAGGCAATCTTTCTATATGCTACGGTGCCCCATTTATTTGTAAGTTTATTTTATACTGATCCTCTTCTTTTACCAGGGTCTGGTTATAGCCAAAAAAACTGTCTAAAAATGAAAATCTGTCAGATCTTGATACCAGCCATAGTATTTATTCCATGGAGGGAAATGGATGGTGATCCTTCAATGAGGCTCGGTTAAGATCTCTGAAATCCATAGACAATCAGATCTCACCATTATTCTTCCTGACAGGAACCAAGTTAGAAACCCAGGATGTATGCTTGATAGGAAATATAATGTTAGCCTTAATCATTGGTTAACTCAGTTTTCATTAGCCCTTCTAACTTAGGATTTATAGGCCTTTGTTTATGTCTAACAGGCTTAGCATTGGTTCAATCTCAATGGCGTGTTGGGCTAAATAAGGATCAAATCCTTCCAAATCATGGTACTCCCATGCAAATGCATCACTAAGTTCTTGGCATAATAAAACAAAATCTTGTTGTTTGGGTTGTGTACATACCTTCCCAAGCTTTAGGACTTATCAAAGAGTATTTCAACTGGTTGGTAGTGTTCCTCTTTCACTTCCATGCTTTCCTTTTCTCTCCTAAGCTGATCATCAGAGTTAAAAATAGACTCAAGGGTGACCAACCCTTTGGGCAATTTGTTAGTTTTTAACTGCAATATTTGATCATTATACTGATGGGCATATTTACTCTGATTAGAATTAGAAAATTCAGCCTCTTCCATCAAAAGATTCAAGATTTGTTCATCACTTTCAAAGATCTGTTAGCTTACCTGATTATCTGGGACTGAAGGTCTTAAAAGGATCTTCACATACTGTTGCATCTTAGTGTTATTAATCTCTTTAGGAATATCATATTCAGTACCCATAGCAGCCAGCTTGTCTACTGGTTTTTTCTCATTTCTTGTAACAAAAATTAGATTAAAAGCACCAAAGCCTTCATTTAGGTCCCAAACTCTGTGCTTATACATTTTGAGCACATCATTTTTGGTGAGGTTAGTATTACAAATCTAATTGACTATTAGCTCACTATCACCAAAGATTTGTAAACATTTGATACCCTTTTTTCTGGCCCACTCGAATCCATGAAATAAAGCCTCATATTCTATTGTATTATTAGTACAACTAAAAGAAAAATGTATAGAAAAATAGTGCCTTTTCCTTTCTGGTGAAATAAGTACAACCCCTCCTCCAACACCAATCTTTCTTCTGGAACCATCAAAGAACAACTACCATATGTCATTCTTTTGCTGTTCTCGATCCCCCTTCATCAAATTTGGGATCACTGCATTCTATTTATGAATGATATGCATGCCTATGCCATACACCTCCATGTTCCTAAAGGGGTCATCATCTGGGTTTTCTTCTGCCCACTCATCTAAGGTAAAATCTGGGATATTCTCAGTAGTGGTATGTGGTTCTGAGACAACAAGTTTTTTTTTCATGGAACATTAGGTTGGCATTGATGGGTCTAGGTGTGTAGGGCTCCACATGGTATTTTGCAAAGGTTTATGACTTGATTCTAACCTTTGTACCATACCTAGTTATGAAATATAAGTGATACCAATATGAAGAAAGATACCCACCTAACTTGGCAGTAAAGTATCTGCTAAGGAAAATAGCAAAGTAGGGCGGTAGATCAATAACATAGACATTTTGAGGGATTGAGAAGTTGGGACACTCGTGCAAGGTGAGGCTTAGTTCTTTGATGACTCCAACTATACTAACTGATGATACATCTAATTGGACAACATGCTTATCAAGAGGCTCATAGTATAACCGTAAGGTGTCGGCTACTTGCTTAGGTATAACTAAGCTGCTTGCTCCTGAGTCAATCATACAGTTATGTACTAAAAAATTTCTAATAAAAAGAGTGACATAGAAAGGAGGAGGCTTGACCTATGGAGCCTATTAATTACTTGTGGGCTATAGGCTAGCATTTATATCTTGTTGACCTTTCTGAGACACATCCGCAATCAGAACCCTAGGTTTCTCTGAAACATCTTTTAGTGCAATCTTAGACAAAGCATCAAGGATTAATTCCTTTTTCACAGGTATGACAAAGTATCTAACATGGGTACACTGATTGAAGTTTTATTCATTTGTTCTACAATATTGAAGGAACCTAGGCTTACCTTTGGCTGTCTTTTTCTTATAGCCACCTCTGTTTGTGTTGGTGCAGGTTGTGCCACTATCTTCATAAGCTCCTTAGTTGGTACAAGTTGTACCCGATGAAAAATATGAACAACCTCAGGCTGTTGGACCACAACTGGGGCCTGATAGTTTGTTGAAGCTAGTTTCTATGCATCCATGACCTTATTTTTTGAACTAGTGCTGGATGAAACTAGGATATAGCTCCAATTATCATTGTCGGGAAAGTTAACTCCATAGAACTACTCACTCTGCCAGTTCATGAGAGCTGCATTAGGTACACTGTGCTCACTTGGTCCTACTAGTAGATTTTTCTGAATTTGGGGCTCTTGTGGCCCTTCTTATGGAGTCATGATATTGTTCTGCACCATAAGATTTTGTCCAAATCCATTGGGGAAACATCCTTGAATGTGATGTTGGTTTCATGAAAAATTCCACTCATAATCTTGCGCTAGATTGTTCTGGGCCACTGGAACAAGCTCCCTAGAAGCACTAGGAATGTTGGGATTGTAAGGTTGGCTAGCTCTTTGATTATAGTTTCTTGCTTGGCCTTGTCAGCCTTCCTGATAAGGGGGTCTATTTTGCTGGTGTGCATGTGTATTTGAGTACCTGTTGAAAACAACACAAACACTCAATAGGTCATTGCATTAGTTTAAATGGTTAGATGAAACGTTAGAAACCACTAATATCGGCCTATTGCATTCTAACTAGAAAGAGTGTAATTAGTTGCATATTTAGCCCTCAAAATATGCTACAAATCAGTGACCAATACTATTCTAGCATGAAGGATTTGATTCAAATTTAAGCTAAAAATATGAAAAAGCATGCAATCTAGCTTTAAAAGATGAAATGAAAACAATGAACTAGCATGATATGAAAGATGAAATATAAGTCTAATGTTAATTCAACAGCATAACAATGTATTTTTGATCTCAAGTGAAGGCTTATTTGCTCTC
>MU228363.1:3826921-3838184 GCA_018584345.1 Thuja plicata | reverse complement strand
AGTGAATATAAGATAACATTCACTCATGAATATTGGTTGGTTTGTGTTATTTGGTGAGCTCATAGGTTGATCTAATCATGAAAAAGGTTTCTCAAATGGTAATACTAAGTCCCTTTCATTCAGATATCTGATTATATAGAGAAGAACAAGATATATCAAAGTGATCATGCATAGCAAAAGGTTTCATGTTTGAAACAAGTCCCTTTAATACTATTCTTCAGATATTATAGATGAATGTTTTCTCATTACATTGATTTCATCAAATTGATATGCAGTTTTCAGAAAGATTGATTTTTGTGTTGTTTATGTTCCATGTATTACTTAGATCCAACTGGATCTAACATATTTTTCACCATGTTGTAGGTAAATCCTAAGAAGACCTATATGCAGATGAAGATGGACTATGAAGACCTAGGACCCGATATGCAACCAGCAATGGAGACCTAATATGCAAGCATCAAAAACCAACCACAAGGCAATGCATGGGACCTCTACTCCATACTTTCAATTATGCCTTTTATTCTACAATGTACTATTGTTTTGACATGAAAATAAAGATGAAATAACATTTGTATAATACATTGAGCTTGAATGCACAATGTAATTGATCAGAATTGTAATTTAGAAATTTTGAAATGTGATCAATTCTTAGAGTACAAAATGACAATTTCTGAAAATGAATGTAATTATGAAATGTTGATTAATAATACCTGAAGGATAATATTAATGGGACCTCTAAAATGCAATCTCTTCCTATTTATGATTATTTTGATGCATGCTGAAAATTAGGATAATAATTTTGGCGACTTCTGCTGGATGTCTGCCTGCTAGACACAACCGTAGACCTTTATTCTTGTGCAATGGAGTTAGGAAACCTGAAACCATGAATGCAATCATTATTGAAATGAAAATGCAACTATCCTAGACCTAATGCATCCTAAAGAACTAAGAAACCTAGGGACCTATGTGCTTGGACAACACTTATTGAAAATGAAACTTAGACTAAAACCTAATCCTCAAAGCAAAGCTTGAGGTGTATTCCATTAACTGAAATTTGCAGAACTTCTCTATCAGTTGTGGACAACTGATAAGCATTGTTTTCCTTATAGGCTGTAATAACAAAAGGGCCTGCCCAAAAGTTGTCAAATTTATCATGCTACCCTAGCCTGCTCTTGAGTACATCCCACTTAAGTACTAGATCACCTTCTTTGTAATCCCTGGATGTAGTCTTCTTGTCAAAAGACCTCTTAGTTTGTGATTGGACCAATTCCATAGTTTCAAATGCCTTTCTCCTTTCTTCTTCTAATTTCAATAAACTGGCATACCTTAAGGCAAGGGGATATCCTTCTTCAAAAATCAACATCTGATCAGCTAGCTACAGTGCAGGGAATTCTGTAGATATAGGCAACCTAGCCTCTTTTCCATAAACAAGAACATAGGGTGAATTCCCAATAACCTGCTTAGGTGTAATTCTATCTAGCCACAAAGATTCCTTCAACTTAGAGTGCCAATCCCTCTTATTTCCTTGCAAAATCTTCTTAATGATCCTGATTAGGTTTTTGTTGGTAGATTCTGCAAGACCATTACCCTGTGGGTAGTAATTAGAAGAAGTACTTAAGTAAATACCATTTTTGACAGCCCACTCTATTATAGCTGTTCCAATAAAGGCTAAAGCATTATCTGATATGATTGACTGAGGAACTCCAAACCTTGTAACAATATCATCATAGAAATTCAGAACAACATTTCCAGAAGATTCTTTTAGTGCAATTGCCTTAGTCCATCTAGTGAAATAATCTATGGCAGTTAAGATCCATCTATGCTCTGCACTAGAGTTAGGGTTTATTGGACCAATAAAGTCCACTCCCCACTTGTTGAATGGCTAATCAATAATGATTGGCTTCAATGGTAATGTTGCCAACCTTTGTTTTCCTGCAAACATAGCACAACTTTGGCATCTTCTTGCCCATGAATGAGCATCCTTGAATAAATATGGCCATTAATAGCCAGCTCTTAGAATCTTCCATGTTGTAGTTTTAGGGCTGAAATTCCCTCCACAAGATCCTTCATGAAATTCAGATAGAATCTTGTTTTGATCCATACAATCTATACATTTAAGAAGCATACCAGCAAGATCTTTCCTATATAAAATGTTATCAATTAGCACATAAGGAATAGATTGAAGCCTGAAGTACCTTCTCTTGGCTCTGTCAAGGTGTATTGGATATTGACCGATTTGCAGAAATCTGGTCATGTCTGATAACCAGGATGCTAAATCATTAGTAAGTATAGAATTACCTTGGAGGAGGATGGCCTCTTTAGTAGTTTCAACCTGATCTTCTCCTTCTACCATCTGAGCACATAAACCTTTTCCTCTAACCAGATTGGTTACATGGATTTTTACATCATATTCCATGACTTTAGTTATCCACCCTGCCCTTTTTTCACTCACATCTTTATTCAACAGAAACTCTTTAATGCTAGGGTGTGCAATCATTAGATGTATTTTATTCCCAGCAACCAGATGCTTAAATTTCTTTAAGGCTTTTATAAAAGCTAGCACATGTCTTTCCACAAAGCTATATTTCTCTTCATAACTATTCATACCTTTGCTAAAAAAGGCTACTGGCTGCTCCTGTCCTTCCTCATTCTTTTGCACCAGCATTGCTGAAACTGTATCAATACCACCATAAGCATATAAAACAAAATCCTTAGAAAAATTAGGATTAGCTAATGTAGGGGCTGAAGATAAGGCATTCTTGATTTTCTCAAAACTCTCTTTTCCCTCAGTAGTCCTGCTGAAAGACACATCTTTTTTCAACATAGAAGTCAAAGGTTTCAATAAATTTGCAATATTGGGAATAAAGCGTCTAACAAAATTTATCCTTCCAATAAAACTTTGCAACCCCTTTTTATGTTTAGGTAATGATAGCTCAAGAATTGCATGAATCCTTTCAGGATCAATTGTTTTACCTTCTTTAGACACTTGATACCCCAAAATTTTGCCTTTATGTACTGCAAAGACAAACTTCTTTGGGTTAAGGGAGATTCCAAACTCTCTACATCTCTGCAAAATTTGTTTCAAATGACCAATATGCTGGTTTACAATCTTGCTGTAAATGGTAACATCATCTAGATACACCAAAATAAATTTATACATTAAGTTTTTGAAAGCCATGTCCATTGCTTTATGAAAAGTGGCCCCCGCGTTTAACAACCCAAATGGCATCCTTCGGTAGGCCATTGTACCCCATTTAGTAGTAAAGTCTGTTTTGAATTGATCAGATTCTTTAACTAAAATCTGATTATAACTAGAATATCCATCCAAGAGTGAGAATATTTCAGAGCCTAAAACATATTGAAGGATCTGTTCCATGGAAGGGAGGGGATGCATATCTTTTAGAGATGCCCTATTAAGGTCTCTAAAATCTACACAGAGTCTTATCTCTCCATTTTTCTTCCTAACTGGAACTAGGTTGGAAACCCATGATGTATGCTTTATTGGGAACACTATGCCTCCATCTAAGAGCTTTCTTAGTTCTTTCAACATTAAAGGCTCTAATTTGGGGTTTATGGGCCTTTGCCTTTGCCTGATTGGTTTTGCATTTGGTTCTAACTCTATGGTGTGTTGAGTTAGTTGCGGATCAAATCCTTTTAAATCAGCATAATCCCAAGCAAATATATCACTATATTCTATGAATAGATCAATAAACAATTCTTTTTCCTTGGGAGAGTTTATTTTACCAACCTTTAGATACTTGTCTCTGAAAATCTCCACTTCCTCATAATGATCCTCTTTAACCAGCAAACTGGTTTTACCTTTTCTGAATTGATCATCAGAATTAAAAGTTGATTCTAGGCTGACCAATCCCCTCAAAAGATTATTACTTTTTAGCTGAATAACTTGGTTCTCCATTTGCTGATCATAGCTTTCTCTTTTAGGAGCAATAAACTCTTTAGTGTATGTCATAAAACTTAAGATGTGTTCATCAATGTAAAATACTTGCCAATTAGCATCATTATCAGGAATAGATGGTCTTGCCACAATTTTAATATGTGACTGGTCTGAAATTAGTCCTTTATTTTCTGTAGTTCAAGCATGTGCACCAATACCAACCAATCTATCAACATGTATATTTTTCCTTCTAGGTATGGAAATAAGATTAAAGGCATCAAAATTTGTCAAAATATCAAACACTCTTGACTTGTACAACTTTAAGAGATCATTTTTAACAGCATTAATACCTCTTACCTGCCTCATTATCAAATCACTGTTCCCAAATTCTCTTAAACATTTTATTCCTCTTTTCCTAGCCCACTCAAAGCCTTGGATCAAGCTTTCATACTCTGCTACATTGTTAGAACATGGAAAAGATAACTGATAAGCAGCATAAAATCTATCACCTTGAGGTGAAATCAACATAGCTCCTGCACCAATACCATCCTTATTCTTAGACCCATCAAAATACAAATCCCATAGTTGGTTAGATAATTCAGATTCAGAACATTGATCTTTAATCAGATTAGGAACAAGTGAATCAGATTCTAACATCACATAATTACCAAAACCAGCATTAAACACATCCATTTCTTGGTCATTTCTAGCTACCCATTCATCAAGAACCATATCGGGATACTCTTTAGTTTGTGTATTATAAGATGAACTCTCATTGATTTCATCTAGATCCTTGATCACACAGCTTGCATTTATGGGACTAGGATTATAAGGCTCTATATGGTCTTTGGCCCATAATTCTGATTTTATGGTCACCTTAGCACCATACCTAGTTCTGAAATACAGGTGAGACCAATCTAATGAGAAATATCCATCTATCTTGGCTGTGAAATCTCTTGATAAACATAGAGCAAAGTAAGGAGGCAGATCTATGACAAAAATATCTTGAGAAATGGAGAAATTTGGACATGAGTGCAAGGTTAGACTTGCATTTTTAATGACCCCAACAGTTTTAACTGAAGAACCATCAAGTTGAACAACTCCTTTCTCAAGAGGTTCATACTTCAAATCCAATATATCAACTATACTCTTTGGCATGACAGTGCTGGTCGCACCACTGTCAACCATACAATTATGCACTAATATTTTTCCGATGATCAAAGAAACATAGAAAGGAGGAGGCTTAACATTTGCAGATTTCTTACCTCCCTTTTCTATCACCTTCTACATATTTTTTGATTTTCTTTTAGTTGGTATTGCTGGTTGTTTTAATTCTGCAACATTTTTACTCTCTTGTGACTCTTGATGTTGTACTTTACCAATCTTCTTTTCCTTCTATTTGATTGCTTCATCCTGAACCACTGAAGGCTCTGAATTGGCCAAG
Organism: Thuja plicata; assembly: GCA_018584345.1. NCBI lineage: Eukaryota > Viridiplantae > Streptophyta > Pinopsida > Cupressales > Cupressaceae > Thuja > Thuja plicata. The sequence continues at coordinate 3,832,845 of MU228363.1, read as the reverse complement.
ACCACTTTAGGAGGATTATTTACAACTTGATGTGGAATTGTTGTTCCTTTTGATAGTTCCTCCTTTAATAAATCAGTTTGCCCTGGAATAGCTAATGAATCCCACATGGAAATAGAAACATTCATCTTTTTCATATTATCAACAATGTTGTAAGGAATAGCAAATTGTACCTTCTGAGGAGACTTACTAATACTCTGATCTGGCTATTTCTGATACTATATTTCTCTGTTTGTATGAGTAGAGGCTCCCTTTAGTATTGAAATTGGTGGAGTGAGTGATGATTGATTTGTAGCAGCTATTCCATCAGTTTATTGCTCTGATTCTAGGGCTCTCTTCTTGGCTCTAGTATTTGCTGATATGGATGAATCACCATTTGCTCCACAAAACTCCTCCTCTTGCCAATTGAGGAATGTAGTGTCAGTAGCAGATGTACCACAGTGTTGTTGAGCCTCTTCAGTAGATACAGTAGGTTGTGAATCTATGATACTTTGAACCATTAAGGCTTGATTGAGCACTCCATTAGTACACTTAGACTGACTATGTTGTTCATTACAAGGATAACACCACTCATAATCTGTAACAAGGTTATTCTGGCTAGGAACAATATATCTAACATCATTGAGAGGTGCTGGATTGTATGGCCTATAAGGCCTTTGATTCGTGTTTTTCCTATTTGCATTACTATTCCCTTGATATTGCTGCTTATTGTCTTGATAACTGGGCTGATTAGGCTGCTGAGATGAGGAACTAGCAAATTGATTTTGAGTATGGGCTATGGGATGGCTTTGCTGCCTTTTCAGGTTCACTAATTCATTCCCAAAATTTTGTAGCAAGCTCTCAATCTTTTGATGGCTATTTTTTATACTTTCCAATTCACTAGGAGGGACCATAGGCATGATTTCTTCACTTTTGTAAGATGGAAATGGAGCTAATGGTGGAGTAATCAATGACATATTAAGCTGGATATTGGGAAAGTAAGGCATGGGTGGCCTAGGAGCTATCTTTCCTGCCTGAATGAGACTATTCTCTGCTCTAATTGCAATATCATAGGCTTGAGGTAAAGAATTTACTCCCATGGATTGGATCATTACTGAAATATCACTATTCAAGATTTTGAGAAAGTATAGAAAAGTATATTTGGCAGAAGGTCTTACCGTGGCAGGAATCCTATTCCAAGTTTTCTGGAATCTAAGATTAAAATCACTTAACTCTTCTTGAGGAGCCCTTTTTATAGTAGTTAATTACTCTACTAAAGACAAATTGTTAGATTTATCCTCAAAAAAATTAGAAAGATTTTCCCCAAAAACATCCCATGTAGCTATAGAATTTATTGGAAGATTTCTGAACCAGTCAAGAGCTTTGCGTTTAAGTGATGCAGCCAACAACTTCATAGCCACATCTTCTTTTGTGACATGGTGGACATTGCACAAGGATGCAATATGTCTGATGTGTTCAATAGCTGTCACTTGACCTTCTCCGGTGAATGATGGTAGTCCTTTCAAGGCAGCCAAGGGTATATTGTTGTGATTTGCAATCCAGAGAGGACTACCTTGATCAAAAGGGACAAAAGGCATATTTCTTGCCATTCCTGCAACTGGTGGTACTTGTTGCAGAATAGCAGGTACAATAGGAGGTTGAGTATGTTGAACTACCTTCCTTTGGTAAGTCTTCAAATTGTGGGGATTTGCTGCAGTAACACTTGTAGAAGCTCCAAAAATAGAATTATTTATAGACAAATCTTCAATACTTGGAAACTTTGATCTAGAATAAGTAAGAACACTCAGATCTTCAAGAAGATTGATTTCTTCAATAATAACCTCAAGTTCTTCTAAATTCACAGCTTAATCTTCAAAAATGGGATTATCAAATGAAGAAAAATTTGAGTTCAATAGAGCACCTCTTGGCTCTTGTGATGTTCTTCCACCTCTGGATGATCTTCCTCCTCTTTTTCTTGTTTGTAACTCCAGATACACAAATCCTTGCTTGTTTGATCTTGTTGCAGTTTAGCTCATTAAAATCCACACTGACAGCTAAAATACAAAACTTAAATCAGAACTGAGAACCAGTTCGTTGTCCCACCGGGCATGCAAAAAACTATTTAGGATTAGAATTTTCACCCTAAATCAGGCATTAAGGCTTCATGGTAATTCTATCAGACAATGGGAACTTCCTCTAGCTGTGGGTGAACTATGGATGAGGAAGAATCTCCAGATTCTAGGTCGGTTCCTATCTAATATGGAATATCACCTCTTGATTGAAAATTTAACTGAGAAAAAGGAAGAGAGATTTAAAATTGAACTTGCATAAAAACTATAAAAAGGTAATGCACCAAAGAGATTCAGATTCTTTTGAAGCTTCAAACTGACATTCACTTATCATACCCTGATGGATCTCTGCACTATCATTCACTGCTCAATACATAGGTTAATTGGAAGGTGAAAACTAGGGTTTCACCACAAGCATCACTTTTACCATTAACAACATGCATATTCTGCAAAAGGCTTATATTGTGTAATATAGAATAGGAATCAATGCAATTCACTAAACTATATTCCAAAGGTATTACTCTTATATGCAGAAAATTGAAAAGGAACTTTGAACAAATGATTACAATAAGATGTATGTAAAAAAGTGGGGCCACTATATTCTTCTCAAAATCTGTATATAAGTTACATGTACTAAATCCCAAGCAATGACAAGGAATGACGAAATCCTCTTGCACGCAATCAAAATTACAAGCATGGACTTAACTAGAGTACAAAGAAAAATGAATCAACAGCTATAGGAATCAAAAATTCACTAAAGCTCTTTTCTCCACCAATTTGACCCCCCTAACCTAAAGAAAAAGCTCCCTCTAAATAGCCAACATGGCTTATTTCAAATAGTCTTCCCTCCAAAAAGAAAGCCCTCCAAAACCTCTCCACAACTATAGGTTTTAATAAATTACCCTAAGACAAAAACCCTATGTTTTTAGACCCCCAAAAATATACTAACTACCAATGTATCAATTATATCCCATTCGAATACATGACATTCCTTAGCAATGTTCTATCACCCTATTCAAAACCCGACTACCTAACATCAAAGGTTTAGAAACCTTTATCAGCTCGGCATCAACCCATCTCTGACTCGGCCGATAGCATACCACTATAGTTGATGTTGTTGTGGTTAGGTAACCAGCATGGTTTGTATTTGATTTGATCACCGCCAGTTGGAATGGACAATTTTACCCTGTCGTGGCACAAAAAGGTACCAATGTGGCAATGTCGATGCATTTGAACTGTAATTGCATTTACTCCATCTAGTAATGGATTTCAAATGAGAGTAAAATACAATGTATTCCATTTATCGGTTTCATTTGCATCTTTAGGGTTTTGTACTATTTTTCTCTGTGTTGCCACCATGTTGAAAGTGGAAACCATGAAACTCTGCTATGATTCCACCTCTATTTTGTAGAGAAACCTCGAGTTTCATGAGCTTTACGATGAAAAATGTTGTTTACATATTCAATGTAACACATGGCATCTCTTTTGTTGCATTCTTCTTCAGTAAAGGCCGTGGCTTTTGATCTTCATCTGCTCAAAACTCAAGTTCCATCTGTAAGTTTGCTTGCACTTGATTTAATGTTGGGATGTTTCGATGACATAGTATCTTTGGTCTTCTTTTTCTCTTGATTTCAGGCTTCATCTGTAAGTTATTTTCAGTCTGCTTGAAAGCTTGGAACACTTGATGATGAAGTGTTTTTGAAATCCATTTACAAATGGCACTGTAGACTTAATTGTAACTCAGGTTCTATATTGATCTCTTACCACCATTTTGGGTTTTAAACCACAGTGTATGAAGAAGATTCAGGGAGTTCTTCTCTGTTTGACCACCACTTGTAGATTTGGGATGCAACACCACTGCAATCTTGGAGTGGTCTTAAACTGTGATTGAGATGTTGACCCATGAACCTCAGATCTGAACTGGGGATATCTCAGTCATAGTTTCAGACTTATCCCCAGTCTGTTGTGTGACATGTAACTGAGAAAAAACACCACGGCCTCCTCTGTATGTCTTTTCACTTCCTCCTTCAGACACGCGGGCAACAGACCAATTTATGAATGTTTTACCTCAACCACCATGTGGGTTTTTTGGAATCCGTGACTCTCTTTAGCATTTTTAAAAAATGTAGCTTATGACTGAAAGATGCAGTGTATGCATTTGGTTTTAACTTTATGATATCTTTCAGTCATAAGCTTCACATTTTTTGTGCGAGTTGCTACAGTCATAAATGGGAACATGAAGACATACCCCACTCTGCACATACATATAAGTTGCCTCCATCTGATGTTTATTCCTCTGCTTATTGCATCAATATGATCTTCATTATGTTTAATGCATGTTTGCTATATGTTGGTGCTCTTTTCTTGATGTCGACTGTGTAGCTTTAAATCTTCATACAACTCTTGAACTATCCTTTGTTTAATATCGAGCCCATGAACCTCAACTCTGCTCAATGTTGAACCCCACTATTATTGTCACATGCTTTTACTTACATCACTTTAAAATAACCACACAGCTCTACACTTGGAGTTGTCAGTTTGAAGCTTCTTTCCATTTTGAAGTGAACCACGGGATTTGTATTGTTTGAATGTTTTGATAAAAACATTATTCTTGCTATCTTCAAATACAAGTAATTAGCAAGCACAATATATGCTTTTCTGTTTAATGACACTCCACTGTTTGAAAAAGAAACACACATAAGATATTTAACTGCAACATTATGTTGAAAAACACTATTAGTTTACAATCTTGATGACAATACTAAGCATCTATGTTAGCATGTAAACACAAATATGTTGAATATGCTGATGTTCTTTAATGTAAAAATACATTGTTTTTCTTTTGAAGTATACCTAGGAAAGAACAAACCCATGGGGTTCGAGCACGGGCTCGTGACTCCCATGGATTTTACTTCAAAATAGTAAACCCATTCTGCATATACAATTCTTATCAATATTACATGCCCTATTCTGTTATCAAGAATGTTCATCATTTCAAAACATCTATATGAGATGTAAACTTTGCAAAAAGAAAACTGTCTCAACAGTTGGTCTAAAACACATTATACATTGCAATATTTCAGCATGATCAAGCATAGTCTTAATTAATGAAGCTTCTCAATATCTTGTAATACTTTTTTTCCATTATGTTTTCTCTCTATATGTGCACACCCATGCTGATCTGAGACTGTTAATTTTTGTCCAACTTGAAGTTTTCACATTTTTTGTTCCATGCTTTTACTCTGTCAACATTTTCTCATTTAACACAGTTTATGCATAATCTTTATGTATGAGATTTCAACTTAGATCCTCCAAGTGAAATTTAACAAATGTATAGCAGCCAGATATATGTGAAGAAGCACTTACTGTGACAGCACTTTCACACTTTCCATTAATTGCATAAAAATAATGAATCTTCAGGTCTTTCAATTCTGCAATTCACCAGTTTTCTTTGCTCATGTCTTTTCTATAGCATCTTTTGCACCTTCATATGTCTACACCTCATCCTTCTTATGTACATGAGAAAAAACCTTCTGAGATATCAACCATCTTTTTGCATATAATGCCTTATGTGAAGTTCGAGCACGGGCTCGTGACATCCATTGCATCATTTTCTTTTTTCTTCCTGCACTTAGTTATAGATACGTGTCCATTTGCACACAAAATAACATTCAATTTATTAGGTCATCAAATCATATGCACCAGTTAATGTTTGTGAGTGAATATAAGATAACATTCACTCATGAATATTTGTTGGTTTGTGTTATTTGGTGAACTCATAGGTTGATCTAATCATGAAAAAGGTTTCTCAGATGGTAATACTAAGTCCCTTTCATTCAGATATCTGATTATATAGAGAAGAACAAGATATATCAAAGT
>MU228363.1:3816170-3826590 GCA_018584345.1 Thuja plicata | reverse complement strand
TTCAATTATGCCTTTTATTCTGCAATGTACTATTGTTTTGACATGAAAAGAAGGATGAAATAACATTTGTATAATACATTCAGCTTGAATGCACAATGTAATTGATCAGAATTGTAATTTAGAAATTTTGAAATGTGATCAATTCTTAGAGTACAAAATGACAATTTCTGAAAATGAATGTAATTATGAAATTTTGTTTAATAATACGTGAAGGATAATATTAATGGGACCTCTAAAATGCAATCTCTTCCTATTTATGATTATTTTGATGCATGCTGAAAATTAGGATAACAGTACCATTGTTGTTATCTTTCACCACTGTTCTGTACCTAGAGTATCATTTCTTATTGATACTTGAGGGCATGAGACATGCATACAGATCTACCTCTTCTCCTTGTTGTATTATATATGTAGATGCTTAATTATTTGATGCTGATGTAGTCCATATTGCAGTTATCTTTGATTTAACATATCCCGATTTATAAGCACATGTTTGAGATGTAGCTCGTTGAATGCACTCTTGTCTGCACATACCATCGATGTTGCATCATGTTTTTATTGAAATGATTCCCTCATTCCTCATTATACCATTTGTCTTCATGTATCTTGAATGTTCCATGGTTACTGTTGCTTCATTAGTTGTTCTCCCTTCTGAATCAGTTCTCCTCGGGGGTGTGGGGATAATCAAAAACTCTATTTTTTAATGGGGCTTTTGATAACCTCAACAACTTCAATGTGGGATACTAAGAGGGCCTGGCATCTGATCATGGGTTTTCTTCTCCTGTTATGTGGGTTTTGTCAAGGGGCCTTGAGGGATTCCCTGATAGTGCCCACATTAAAAACAACACCATCCATTGTAGTTCTAGATAATCTTCATCTTCATAAGTTACTATTGCTTCATTGGCTATTCTCCCTTCTAGATCAATCCTTGGGCCTGTGGGGATAATCAGAAAATCTATTTTTAATGGGGCTTCTGATAACCCTAACAACTTCAATGTGGGGTACTAAGAGGGCTTGACATCTGATCATGGGTGTTCTTGTCCTGTTATGTGTTTTCTGTCAAGGGGCCTTGAGGGCTTCCTCAATAGTGCCCACATTATAGAACAACACCATCCATTTTAGTTCTAAAGAATCTTCATCTTCATAAGTGTTCCTTCTTAGGCAGGGGCATTCTTCAAAGGTGGCTTGCGATGACTACCCTTGAATATTTCATGTGCATGAGTAAGGGAATTTATTACATATAAATGCAATGTCACAGCTTCTTTTGTACCTGCAGATGGAACAAATAAATTAGTGCAAATATGGTATTCTTCTTTCCTCTAAAACATTATTGTGAGTGTGCTCATTCCTGGAGCATGGTCCCCCTCTACTGATGTATGGTTGATTTCATGCATGCATAACTATAGATGTAGATAGATAATTGGTTATCATGCATTGCTTAGATCCATTGGATCTAACCCATCTCTCTCCTTTCACAGGTTCTGGCTCAAACAAGAGCATACTGGAGTCACACCTGGTCAAAACCTCTTCTTCTTTTCAGGCAATATCTGGTACCTTATTACTTATGTTCATTTTCTTTATGCATGTATGTAGTTATCCATATATCTTTACAAGTTGTCTTTTCTCACCGCCTGTATAAGCTCAAATAAATGCTTTACTTTCCTTCTACACATATTTTTCTTTTATGCTCAAAATTCAAATATGATCTAATATATATACCATTTCATTCCTTGGATAGCTTAGTTTCATTCTTTCCCTTTCATGTATTTTCCAATTTCAGCTCAATAAATGAACACAATTTTAATCTAGATCTCTAATAATGTGCAAAATAGGTTATCTTAGCAACTCACCTAGTAGGTAGGCTAACAAAATTAACCAATTGAATGAACATAAAAATTGGGTAACAGTAACATTCTTTTTTATTCCACCACTTGGGTTTTTCATTATAAATTTTTGTGGTATTTTATTTATTTGGATCAGCAAGGATCCCTCTCTTCGTCAAGTTTTTCTCACATTGAATGTCTCATTCAATTAACTATTTAGAATTTGGAGAAAGTTGCAGTTCTATATTGAATGTCATATCTAGGATAAGGTTATCAACAAACATGATTATGAGGTCTTTTTCATGAATATAATATAGGATTTTGTTATATGTACTTATCCATCTTTGTAGGAATTTCGAGAAGTAATCACTTTTCTTTTGTTTGATATCATAGAGGTATTTAATACTAACCTTGCATTATATGTTTTCATGAAAATGAGAGATGAATCTTTCAACTAGTTCTCCCCAAGATTGAATACCATGAGGTAGATGAGAAAACCATTTCATTGATGGTCTGGTTAAACTCTGGGGGAAGAATCACATGGGATATGTTTCATCATGTACTACCTCGATGAAAATAGAAAATAAATCCCTAATGTGATCCATGGGATTTGTGTTTCCTCTATACTTGTCAAATTTGGGCACTACAAACTGTGTAGGGAATAAAGGAATGTTTAGTGAGTGATGAAAAGGATAAGGGTATAGGTCCTTTGTAGTATAGGACTTGGTCTATCCCTAATTTTGGATGTCCAAGAAATGACTTTGAAAATTTTGCATTTGTTGTATCAGAAGGTCAGTTTGAGAGTTAGGAACATTTCCAATATTTGATTATGTTCTAACACTTGGCATAAGACTTTGTCATTGAAACACTTATGTTGGAATATATGATCTCCCAGGGATTTGGTATTGATTTCCCATTGTATGTGTTTGTTGAGACTAGGATGCATATTGAGTATTGGGTTGTTGTTTTTATTTCTATTGAAACCTTTGTTGGAACAAATATTTAACCCTTGGAGGATGTTGACTGAAATTAGGACCATTAGAGATTGATCTTGTTGGCTACGATGAGCTAAACCCGAGTCCAATTGGGATAGATTGAAATGTAAACGAGTTATAACTTGTTTGAGCTGTCAATGTTGCAACTTGAGCACTTTATGTGAAAGGGAACTATATCATTTCCTAAGATGAACTAGAGACCATTGATGAACTAGTTTGAGTACTCGTCATATTTTGTGTAGAAGATGAACTAGCCTGAGTTGACGAGATAATTTGTGGAGGTGATTCTTGTGATGTCACTGTTTGTATTGATAGTGGAATAGACATTATCTAGGATATGCTAGGATTAAATTTAGAATTCTCAGTTGTGTTATGAACTACTAATGGATTTTCCTGCCATATCATGGATACATCAAACCTAGAAGGAAGTTTGACTCCTTTGTCTAATAACATTGCTAAGAATATCTTAGGATTTCTTTCCACTTTATCATCTACAAATTGTGAATAATAGTTATCTTGTTCTATGTCTTCTAATTCTTCTTTTGTAACATCCGGAAATGTAGTTGATCTACAAGAGGTATGTGAAGTTAAAGGTATGTTTTCAGTGTACAGAGAAGGCTCTATATGTGCAAAAGGATTAATCTCAGGTTCTTCTTCCCATCGAGGGAACAAATTGATATATGACTCCTCTAGTTGATTTCTATCTCGTGACCTAGTAGTTGGTTGTGTATAAGGTGTAAATGAAATTGTGTTATCTAGGATTTAACAAAGATGAGTGATGTAAAACAAATAAAGGGGACAACCTCTCTAAGAGAGTTCTACCTCCTATTTAACAAAGGTAATTCTAAGAACAAAATCTTACTTCCCTTGATCTTAGAGATTGATTATGATAAGGTATGATCTGAATCTTGTCTGAGATGAGAAAGATTCATTATAGATTAATGATGAGAATGAAAATGAGATAATGAGCTCAAGATAATCTAATCTGAATTGTTGAATTATCAATGCTAAATAATAACTTATCTGAAAAAAGAGGGTACTCCTAAATGTTTGAGATTTCATTGAATCTTTGTTATCTCCTATAGTATACACATTGATATTTCACATGACACACAAGAATTTTTGAGGCTTTGGACTAACAAAAGGAAGTGTTCTGATAGAGGAAGCAAGACTCTTGTGACTAGAAAAACTACACTATTGTTCTAGTCAATTGAGACAATAAACAAGCGATTATGGAAAAGTGCAGTGTCAAATGTGATAATGCACAAGCACTTGCAGCAATAAATAGATCAAGTGTGGTAATAAAAAACCTATTTGCATAAAAGCATAGGCGATTGCAAAATAGTCCTGGAAATTGCCACAGATTGCACAAAATTGACAATCAACTAGATTTGTTTGAACAGTTTGTTGTGATGACATGTAACTGATTGAATGTTTGAAGATATTAAGTTGATCATAATGGTTTTAATGAGCTTAAAATAGATCTAAGTAATACCTCTTAATAATATTATCACCTAATGTGATTGATTAATACCTCTAATTCTCGGTAGCCTCTGTTCTTGGTTCTTGCTAACCAAATTCACCTTTTGTTGTTTTGGTTCTTGAAACTCTCAATCTGATCCATAGATGTGCTTGTAGGCTTCATTCATCCTCTCTTCTATATTCACACATCTATAATGAATGTTTCATCATCTATTTATAAAGTCACTTACTGTATCAGTTTAACCATTGATTCAGAAAGTCTCTTAACCGAGAAGGATTTGAAGATCCTTTCTATATTGAGATACATCCCAAGGAGTATCAAAAATTTTGATCATGAAGATAGCATGAGATACCAGATACCATTTGACAAACTACATTGGGTTTGGTCATAGAAGGTAGCATAGAGATGCCCAATATCAAGTGACAAACTAATCTTTTAAATCCTCTAACAAGGTCACACCTAAGAGTGTTTTTGTAACCTTTAACAGGGTTGGCTCTTCACCAAGCTCACTTCAAAAGAGTGAAAATTTTGGGTTACCCAAGTGGTTTTTCCCTTAACAAGGTTTCCACATTAAAAATCCATGTGTCAATGTGTTTATGAGTCTTTAATTTAGTGTTTTGCATTACACATAACTAATCTGGATTGATCGGTATACACTAAGAAATTTACTTTTTTTGGTAAATGAAAGATTGTTATTTGATAAACATAAAGAATAAGGTTTTAAAATATAACTCCGAGTAGTAGTTATTTAATAAGTATATATGAAGGCATACATCTTGTAGGACTGGAGATAACTAGAGGCTTAATATTGTGGTACTAATTTTTTGGGTTGATTAATTGAAATATTTTTGAGGTCACTGGTTCACCCCCCCCCCTCTTAGTTATTTCTAACATGTTGTTTTGAGAATTCTAGAATAGTAGGTTGATCTGAATTCTCTTTTTGTGGAATTGTGGGCTATTGACCTTGTAGACATTTACCATTTTTGAATTAGTTTTAATTTTTTGAAAACATTTCAATGACACACACATCAAACACACAGAAAACACTTATCTTTGTCTCTATTCATAAATAGATAGTGTATGTTTTGTAGTCCTGAAAGAGACTTGATCTCCACTGGTAAAGTTTTTATATAGAAAATATCATACAAGATTAACTAAGGAATTGACTTAGTACTCAAAACATTTTTCCACAGCTTGATATCCCTTCGCCTCACACAACAGTGTCACCCCAGAGAGGACGCCCATATTTTTACCTTTGCGAGAGCTATGCAGAATATAGTTAGAGGAGACTACACAATGAGACCTAAAATGTTGTATTATCAAATTTAAAACACTCAAGGGGATACTTATGGTGAGTTTCTTTAGGAGAGAATCTTCCCCCTCCTTTAACAAATGTTATTACAAATTTTGGAGGTGAATCAAGTAGATGCTACTCTATGGAGTCTAGTAAGTGCATTTGTTCAAAGATAACTTATGAATCATACAAGGCCATGTGGTAGCGTAAACTCTATTTAGATCCTATACATCCTAGAGGAGACCATGCACAAGATATATTTTCCCTTAGAAACATTAATCTCAAAAAGGTATTTGATTAGAGTGGGTCGGAAGAGGCTAGCTTTTCCTTGTTCCCACTTGAGTCATTCTCGTGAGACTTTTTCCTCAAACAATAGGCTCACTAAAGGTGAATGCATAAAAGTAAACGGGTGATAATCAAGGGTCCATATTTCTAATCACCCTCAAGGGGTGAGAGCATACTATTCTACCATGACTTATTCTCCCAGACACAATGAATAGGTATTCATTTTAAAGCCCTAGATTTAGATATTCCTATGACTAACACAAGAAGAAAATCATGAAAAAAAGAAATGAATTAATTTTTTTTGTTTCATGTTTCAAGCCCTCCCCTCTTGCAAGAAAACTGTTAAAGAATTGGGGTCTTTGTGTAAGACCAGAAAAAGGCAGAAAATGCATATCTAGGTAACCACAAAACCCAAAACAATATGCAAACCTATCTAATCTATCATAAAAAGCCATTTGAAATGACAGAATAAATATAAAGCATGAAAACACTTAAAAACTCCCTTCAAATGTAGCTTCCATGTTCTCCTTTCTTCTCCATAGAGTATATTATTGTTTCTCTTTTGTCTATGACAAAAATGCACAAGTGTTAAAAGCCAAAGTAGTGATCGCAAGAATACTAGGAGATAGTGGTTCTAGAAATGAAGGAAAAATGATCTCAATTTATAGGAGATTAGAACTCAAATTGCAGAATTAGCAATAAGATACGCAAATTAGAAACTTGCATTGAATGTGATAAAAATATAAAATAGAGAGGAAAAATATGCCATAATTATGACAAGTTAACAAAATGGAAGCTGAGTTAGTGGAAGGAAAGATGCAATAAATGTGAAAGGAAAGTGTAAGAGTTGAAGCTAATTAATAGGAGATGGGAGTTAGAAAATAGAAATAGAATAAGTGAGGTGGATTTATGAGGAATTAAATTAACAAAGAATTCAATCATTCCTCACAAAATATAATTAGCATTTATGAAATTAAAAAATCCATAAATTGGCAATTTAGCCAATTAATCAATTGTGGAGACATAGAAAGAGAGAATAAATAAAGTCAATTATTTTTTCATTTAGGACATAGGGATAAACTATAGTTTATTCATCCCAAGAGGATAAATTAATGGATTATTGGCCAAATTGAAGGCATTAATGTACAATTGAATTGATTTTGATAATATTGATAAGGACTAGGATCAATTTCGATGATTCTCGAATAGTTTAGGAAATCACGAGGCATCGATGAACATTGACAATGCTCTCGAAATGATGATTGATGATGAAATAGCATCGATGAACTTTGGCAATTCTATTGGAGGAATTAAATGATAATGATGCATTGATGAACTTGGAAAATGCTCTCAAATAATGATTTAGGAGAAGGCATTAATGAACTTGACAATGCTTCTAGGGAGACATTGACGAACATGACAATTTGCCTGGATTGATGATGATAAGGCATCGATGAACTTTGAAAATGCCAGAGGATTGATTGAAACAGATTGACAAGATATTGATATGAGTTTGGAATGATCTTGGATTGATTTAGGAAGATGATAAATTCGGCCAAAATGAGAGAAATGTTAGTAATTGATGACATGGAAGAATGCCACAATATTAGTGAATGATGAAGATCAAACACACAATATATAAGACATGTTAAAAGGGGGCTAAAGCATTGAACCATTTTTAGGTGTCTACATTTTTCCCCTCTTTTATACTATGCAATTGTGAGCGTTGTGTCAAAGAAAAAATTAAAAACCATGCCCCAATGGATTGATAGAATGTAGGTAGGATGCCCCCTCAAAAAATTGGGCAGAAATTGACAAGAGGACAATGTTTTTGAAAAGAGAGATGATTGCAAGGATTAATGGAAGAAATATTAGGAGAAAGTAGAAATTAGATGGAGAAATGTTAGTAAGATAGAAATATTTTGGCTTCCCAAAAGTGCAATTATGTCATAAGAGTTTATTTTGATATAGCAAAACCGGATGCAGTGCATTGTGGCACAAAAATCCATACCAAGAAAGTCATCCTTTTGCATAAATAAATACGATGCAGACAAAGGATAATCTTCTCCATCCTGAAGCATATAGAAGGCATGCCCCATAATTTCATGAGACCATCAAATAGGCAGAAGACAAAGCAAAAACCAAGCATGAACCATCCTGGCTAAGTTAAGAGAACATCATCAAATAGCATAGGAACATGACCAGAAAAAGAAAAGTCAATGAAAGATAAAACACTCACTGAAACAATGTGAGCCAACAACCATTCTGATCTTTTGTTACTTGCATTAAGTGTTCTTTTTTTGATAGCATAGTGTTGAATTGACTGTTTGGATGATTAATTTGATAGATTGGACAGATTGATTGGTTGATAGTTGAGACTGAGAGATCGAACAGGTCCAACCAGGTTGAATGTTGAGTCACAATGATTCAGATTGCGTTTGTGAGAACATGATTTCATTAAGCACAGAATGATGAATCTGCCATGGATGTCTACAAACATGATGATCGTTTCGCAAAAGGAAGACAAGTATGTAAAAATTTATTGTAGATTTTGAAGAGATTTTTCAAATTTTTAGGATTTTTGAGTTTTTTAATTTTTTTTGTGATGATCTTTTTTTCAGGACTTTTTACGATTTTTAGGATTTTTTCATGACATTTTAAGATTTTTAGGGATTTTTTCATGACTTTTTATGCTTTTTAGGGATTTTTTCAGCATCGTATGTGATTTTTAAGGTCTTTTTTCAGGATCATATTTGATTTTTAGAGATCTGTTTCAGGACATTATGCAAATTTTTTTTTGGACTTTTATCTTCTTATTTGGATTTTTTAGGATTTTTTTGTGAAATTGCCCCTAGTGTCTAGCAAGGGAAGGACAAGTGGATCAATAGATGGATGAAGGACATAGGTTGTGTGCTTTGGATCTATTTAGGTTTCCAAGGACTATCCAAGAAAGAGGATAACATTTTTTTTCACCAAGTCGGGGGACATGATATGACAATGATAAGGTAATGAGATAGTGTAGTGGATGGAATGCGAGAAGTGGATATGTCAAGAGTTTTTTCTTCAAAAACATGTGCTGCGTTGAACATCCTTATTGTGAGGCCTACCCCAGTCTGACTTAATCTTAACACTATTTCTCATTTATATGCTCTACAGTCAATACTAATTTTTCTATAATCAGACTTTTGGGACACATGTATTACTTTATGGATCCGTGGAAACCTTTGCTTGTATACAAGCACCTGATTATGTAATCGGGAAATCTATATAATACTCTATGTTAGTAATGCAGATTTCCCTACAGAACTTAGTTTTGATGGTTTTGTATATTGGATTAGTATGTGGATGTTAGATATAATCAAGATGCAAATTTATTGAAAGTTATGTTTATGCATGTGGAATAGATGCAGATATTGTTAAATTCAATAATATTATTTTTATGTATTGATTTATTGGACCTACTGATGTGTGCAATGAGTGTCCAGGAAAGTTGACCATGGTACTAATTGGGGATTCAGGAATGGACCTATGTGAAAACCGTGATGCTAAGGCCCTGTCTATATAAAGAGACATGGACCTCGTTGTATTGTCTTTTTATTCATAAAAGTGTGGTGTATGATTGTAATTTATTTAATTAAGTAAATGTGTAATAAGTCATGCTCATGTGAAATTGTTGTGTCACTTGACACAAGTGCACTCTTTGTGTTGGCATGGCTAGTGAATGTATCTAGCATAGGCTTGACTTTACCTAGGAGTTACCTAGTATGGTCCCAATGCTTACCCTTAGGTTTAGGAAGATCAGATTGAGTCAAGAGAGAGTAGATTGAGTCTTGTAGGTTGGATTTTCGAGATTTTACCTTGGGTAGAGTTTAGAAGGGTCATTTGGACTCCTAGGGAGCAACTAGGGTCAAAACTAACCACCCCACTTGGTACCTTAGGGATTAGGGGTCATTTTAAGCCCATTAAGAGTCTTCAAACTCATTTATGACTCCCCTAAAGTCACCATTTTTGGAAGTGGCGAATTTGGAGAGTTGGAAGACTTTGGTTGAGCCATCCCTTCTTTCCTTGCAAACATTTAAGTCCATTTATGAAGAAGGCAAGTGGGGAGAGTAGATGGATTAGAGTCTTCCCTCTATTTATGACTCCTGATATTTTAGGAAGAATGCCTATATAAGGAAGGCCTTAGAGGAAGTTTTGGGTACACACCCACTCTCTACTTTTAGAGACAGATTCATTTGTAGGAGTAAGTTTTGGAGAGAAGGAGAAGAACTAGAAGGGAAAGCTCTTCTCAATCAACTTGGTAATTTCCATAGCTTGGATTTGAGGTTAGTTTCCTTAGAGTAAAGATGAATTTATGTTTTTAAGCATGTAGATAGCTTGAGCTCCATTAATGGAGTCTTGTATGTACTTTAGGGACTACTCCATGTATGTTTCATTGAGTTCATGTTTTCAACTTCATGGAGTTTTTGTGTTAAGTCTTGTATGAAGTTTTGGTTTACTCTATGTATGTTTATTTGAGTTTCTTGTTTATGTTGTATTT
>MU228363.1:3802945-3815435 GCA_018584345.1 Thuja plicata | reverse complement strand
AACTATGTTTTAGAGATGTATTTATGTGAATACTAAAGAGAGATTCATTTTTATCTATGTTGTTTAAATAATATTGATGGTTAAACTATTTTTCTGGTAGAATAAAGTTGATTAGATCAAGTTCAAATAAAATTATATGTTTAACAGATTAAGGTTCAGATAAGCCTTATTCCTAATCTATGTCTTTGTTTATTCAATTTAAAGATAGAGTTATGCCATTAATGGAGAGGCAGAGTTATTTACATTAAAGGTGAAATTGTAACTAACTTCTTTTAAAAAAGTCATAGAATACTTAGTTTAAGAAAGATATTATTATATGTTTTCAATCTATTTAAAGGGTAATGTTGTAAAAGGAGTTTTAAAAGAAAACTAAGATTTCATCTCCTATAGTTATTATCGCATGTTTAAATCTTTAAAGTTTAAGTTCTTTAGGTTAAGGTTCTAGTGCCCAGATTTTGGGGCATGACACTTCTTTTATATCAAGACCAAGATAGGTAGTGTCTACATTTACATACCTCATATGCTTCACCAAAATTTGGGTCTCTTGCATACAAATATTTTAGGGCATCAATACCAATGCTTTGAATTTGGATTTCTTGTACCAATCCTATTCTTCTTCTTAAGGCATGGGCCAATTTGTTATTTATACCTTTCTTATTCTGAATTGAGAATGAATAGGCTTGTAATTATTCCATCCACATGATGTGTTTGACACTCAATTTATCTTGAGAATTCAGATAGCTTAATGCATGACTATCTGTATAAAGAAAAAATTATTTGGGAAAAAGGTAGTGCCTCTATTTCTTTAGGGCCTATACCATCGCATATAGTTCTATATCATATGTGGAGTATCTTTTCTTTGCAACATTTAGTTTTTCAGAAAAATGCTACAGGTATCCCATCTTGGCTTTAAAAAGCCCCTACTACTAGATTACTTGCATCATTCTCAACTGTAAACACTTTGTTGAAATCAAGGAGGGTGAGGATGGGGTATTGTACTACCCTATATTCCAGATACTCAAAGGCATTATTGGCCTCTTTTTTCCAATAAAATTTAGTGTTTTTTCCACCTTTGATGGTGTCAAGCATTGGTGCACACACATTACTAAAAAATTTAATGAATTTTCTGTAAAATATGGCTAAGCCATGAAAAATCCTGACATCACCTTGGTTTTTGAGAGGTGGTCAATTGATGATTGCATCCAGTTTTGAAGGACCCATTTTTAGTGTGCCCTTGGAGATCACAAAGCCCAAAAAGATGAGTTCTTCCTTAGACATTCAAACGCTAGGAAAATAAATCACTTCACTCTAATCTAACATATTTACAAACTTCAAATCACACAAAAGCTTTCCACCATAACCTCCGATGAGTCAAAAAAGTGCACCCAAGACTTTTTGATTTTCTCTTAGAGAGGAATGTGGGTGTGCTCTCCCAACACAAGATATAAATCCCACTATTGATTGCTTGCTTGCTATCGAGTGAACCCTACAGTGCAAACTATTGATGTAATGAAGAGCTCACGAACAAGTATGAAGAACTTGTCTCAAGCCTTCACCAAATGATGAAGATGAAAATACAAAACTAAGCTAGAATGATATGAAATATCAAATGAAACTAAGATTCATTTCCATTTACCTAGAAATTAATTTCTAGATTCAAATGAACTAAGATTGCAAAAAAATGCTAAAATGCTCAAGTAAGATCCTAGAATGAAACTATCATGATAATAATGCAAAAAATGAGAGATGATTTGCAAGGAGTGAGGCCTCCTATTTATATATTTTTGGAGGGCTTGGATGAGGTGGATCTCATGTGGAATCCACATAGATTCCACATGGGATAAAGGAGTGGCCATGCAAGAGGGAGATTTTCTCACACATGTGTGAGCAACTCTGGAAAATGATGGCTCAATGACAAGTGTAAGAGGGTGGGAGACCCAAAGTGAGTCACATGTTGAGAATCTTCCAAATAGGAAAGGGGAGACAAGATGCAAGAGAAATGGCTTGGGCCATTTTAGGAAAAGGGAATAGAAAAATCCCATAGGAGGGGTTATCACACATATGTGAGCACCATTAGGAGGTTAATTATTGTAGGAATTATAAAATTAGTCTAATTATTCTAAGATTAATTAGAGGAGTAGGCTTAGGGGGGATAGTGATGGGTATATATTAGGAATCTAGGCTAGATTTAGGGTTAATCCAAATTAGATTTAGATTAATCATATCTTAGTATAATATTAGAATGTGGAGGGAATAAATAAATTAAAATTTATTTAAAGGTGGATTTAATGGAGGGAATGTATTTAAAAAAAATTTAATACATTTAGGGGGAAAGGTATTTAAATTAAAATTAGATACAATAGAAGATGAACCAAATTTAATTAAATAGGCAGGCGAATATAAAAAATATAATTAATTAAAATTAACTATAATATTAGAGGGGGATATAAATTAAATTAAATTTAATTAATAATAGTGCTAAGGTACATTTTTAGATGTCTACAGGTAGATAAAAGGGTATTTTTGGTTTTCATTCCCACCTTGAGAATTGTGTAAGCTGTTATGAAACTAAAGATGCATTGTTTGAAGTGTTTGTTGTGATTCAAAAGGGAAGAAAATATTGTGTGTTCTGATCTACAAGTGCAAATTTATCGAGAGTCATCATGTTCATCAGAAGAAGCCCTAGTTTTCAAAAATTTTAAGGTATTTATCAAATAATTATTTACATTGTTAGAAATTTGAGATGGCTACACCAAATTTGATAGATATAAAAGAGAGACCATGACCAATATTTAAGTTTTGATTAAGTAAAAATAGGTTTTACAAGGACCTGAAACCTTTAAACAAAGTCTTACAGATGTTCAATAAAGATCAACAACAACTATGCCATAGCACCAAGAGAGGAAAGCCAAAAATTTTAGCCAACTAACAACCTAACTAAAAAATTCCCACAGATAGACAAAAAAAATAGGGACAACAAAAAAAGACAGGCCCTAAAAAGGATAGCTACATGCCATACGATCGGTATTTTAGTTACATCCTTTTAATTCTATGAAAAATGACCCAGCGGGTGCATTATCTAGCGCACCCTATGAATTTTTACATGTAGAAGATGTAAGAGATTTAATTCTTTGCAAACTAGAAGATTTAGGGTCAGATGCAATTTGTGCTCAGTATAATAGAATGTGTGATGATAACATGGTGATAAAGGAAGAGAATAAATGAATAGTAGAATTTTCTTTTCATTATGCAGACATATATCCTGAAGAGTTTGAGGAAGACTAGGTTAGGTTTGTCTTGAGAAGAAACCATGACCAGTTCATGTGGTTGGGCATACCACGTAAAATCACAAAAGAGGTCATTCATGTTATTACTAGCTTATGCTCAACCGATAATGTACCTTTTCTTTGCACCATTCCCAAGGATTAAGTAATCATACTTACAAATTCAAAATGGGATGGATGTGCAATCATTGTTAATGATATAAGTGATAAATAGGTAAAGTATGTTTCTATGGTTATTGATTACAAATTTTATCACTTAGTAGGTTGAATAGCATACCTGGTGGTGCTATTCACACAACACATATGATTTAATGAAGGATAATGAATACTATGACTTAGCAGAAGTCATGAGATAAAAATTGATAGTGAACCTGAAGAAGATAAAGAAAGATAAAAGGCAGAAATTCAAATAGGGCCAAGTAATCATGTGTTTATTCTTCTATTTTCAGAATATGTTTTGTAGAATAGGGAATATCACTTGGATCAACGATGCCCCAGTATTCATTCATATTAACAATTGCATTAAGTTGTTGGGTAATGGATTCACAAGCACAATTTGGGGTTTTGAAATATTTTCAGATAAAATGACAGAGAGAGAGAGAGAGAGAGAGGGAGAGAGAGAGAGAGATTTTCATCTACTATTATAGAGAAGTACAAGGATGCCATATATTTTATGGTTGACACTGATACATGTATGCTAAAAGAAAAAATCCCCAAAAATTCATGGGTAATGCCCATGGGAGACAAAGTGGCAGGAGATATATTATCTCTATATGCATACAACTTGTTGGCTCAACTGGTAGGCCTTGAGACACCAAGATTTGGAATTTATGAAGAAAAATCTCTCAAAGTTCACAGTGAGTTAATGAAACATGTAATTGAAAAGAGAGTAAGGAAATAAATTGACACATTCATGATGAAGAAAGGATTCACTAAGTAATATTTGGAGAAGATTAGATAAAATCATGTTGCAGAACAAACTGGCACATCTAAAGTAGCAGAAGTTGAATTCGAAGAAGTGGGTGCAACTAGTAGTGCCCCAACCGATAGATAGACCAGAAACTCCACTCAAGTAAAGAAGGAGAAAAAATCTCCTCTAGTCATTAAAAAGAAGAAACCTATAGTAAGTGAAAATCCAAAGGAAAATACGGAAAAGGAGACTCCTAGCACTACTAAGGTAAAAGGGAAGAGAAAGAAGGAACAAGCTCAAAGAAAGAAGAAAGGAGTAGATGAAGAAAGAAAGGATACTGAATTAGAAAGTGAGAAAAAGGAGCTTAAAGAAGAAGAAAAGAAATAAAAGGTAGTAGGTTCCCCTACCACTAATTCTATTAAAAGTAAATCTGATAAAATTGATTTTGGAAAGTTTGTATGTGTTGAGAACATAGTTTTTAAAGTGAAAATTCACAATGTGTTGTTTGGAGTTAGAAAGTTTTATGATAAGGTGAATGAACAAGACAAAAGATTGATGTAATATGTTTTTGTTTTCAATGTGCATAGGTTAAGAAAAGCATCTATAGAAATAAAAGGTCAAATCACTACAACTTTGTATGATTTAATTGATACATTGTGTAAGCATGCACTTTCTAGAGATAGAGATTTGGTTAAACATTATTTGTTGAATTTAATGCCTGATTCTACTATAGAAGAGATAGAGAACAAAGTTAAAGATCTAAGGCCTCTACTCAAGACAAGAGCTAGAGCTACAAGGTTGATGATTGGAGAAGTTCAATCGGTAATAGATGAAACTGAAGATATCTTGAGAGAACACTTAGGTTTGAAGAAAGACTCAAGTGGAAAAATTCCTATGATTTTTTTTTAGTAGATAGAAAAAGAGAAGAAGGATGACTTGGTGGCCATACAAACTGCAGAAGGTTTCAATATTGATAATGTGAAAGTTACACTTGATGACATTGACAAGACATTAGATGTTCCTACCATGGAGGTGCAGAATCACCCATTGGACACTCAAGAAGCGCGGACAGAGATTGAAATGCAGAAGGAAGATGATATAGTGAGCACAAGTACTGGTTAGGATAAGACTGATGATATTCAAGGAAAAGACACTACCAATGTGCACTCAGAAGAAAGGGAAAAGTAAAAGGAAGATACAAAAGTTAACATCATAGGGAAACAAGTTCAAGAAGAAGAAGTCATTGAAAAGGATCAAAGTGCAGATAAGGTCACTCCTCCAGTAAATTCTGAGATACAACTTGGTGAGGACTTTACAATTAAAGGAGAGATTGGTTTTAGTGCTATGAGCCCTAAAGAGATGATCAACATTGTTGTTGCAATTAATTTGAACAGAATGCAAAATATGATGGAAAAAGATGTTTTGTTAATTTCTACTCCATGAGACTTATTTTCAAAGTTATTGAACATTATTACATATGATGAAAAGGCTAAACCCATAGATTAGCTAGCCCATCTAGTAGCTGCAACTGGTGAAGAGATGAAGAGTCTAGGAGATGTCATAGTTTTGAGGGAAGAGAAGGTCTACAAGAAGAAAGGATCAGAGAAGTTATCTTAGTCAATTATCACTGATAATAAAACACTCCATAAGTTGTCAAACAAATGAAGAGTGCATTGACTGAAGGTACTAAAATTTTGAAGTTTATTTCTAATTTTTCTCAAATTTTTAAGGATCTAGAAAGGGAAAATAGTGAATCTCAATAGGATCTTAGGCTACTTATAGCCAATTTTGATCCCCGCATTGAATCTACTACAACATTGGGAGGGAAAGAGAGTAATATTAACACTACGTTGAGAGCTAATCGGTTTAAACAAGAAAATTAGATTGCTAACTCATTAGAGTTGCAAATTTTATTGATACAAAGGTTGGAAGTCTTTCAAAAGGGAGTGAAGGAAGATGAAACCATTTTGGCATTTCTAGATGTGTACCATTAATGGATTGGAAGAACTAGTATTCTTGCTAAGTGGGTAGGTAGCTATAATGGAAGTTCTACTAAAGACATGGGACAATGATCTATAGATTTTGAAGGTCAACTTCACTGATATTTTGAGTAGAATGTAATAAGGTGGTACTACTCCATATTAATACACTTTTTTTCATACCTTTATCATTTTTGTCAAAGGGGGAGTGAATGTATGAATGATATAATTTACTTTATTAAGCTGAAATTTGGCTCAATTCATTTTGTAAGGGTTAAGGGATGTAGTATACATTTTGTAATGACATAAAAATGGTCAAACAAAACCCTAAGCCCCTAATCCTGATCTCTCATCAAGAAAACCCTAATCTTAATCACCTTAAGTCCTAAACTAAAGGCAATTCAACATCTTCAGTCTAATCTAACCTAAACCCTAGGTCCTAGTCTATCATCGCACTTGATTTAATTATTTAATTCCTGAATCCTAAAATATTGGCAATTAAACCTTATGCCATTTATTTAATTAATATCCAAGTATGTTGATTAAATAAATAGATAATTATCAAGTAAATATAAAAAGGAATTAAAATTAATAAATTGAGTAAAAAGTGTATTGAAATTATTTATGTATTCAAAAATGCATTTCTATGTCATCATTTCAATTGACTCAACATCAAATTAGAAAAAAATATTTATTGTCTAGTTAACTAAGTCTCTTCACCTCATTTTTCAAACAATCCAGTTAACTAAGAACTGACTCAGTTAACTCATCTTTCAACTTTAGAATTTTCCCGAATGATTGATCAGTTTCCAGTTAACTGACTCTCTCAACCAATGGTCTTCCTTGCACATGGATTGTGCTTCTTTGAATCAATCTTGTTCATTCCTCAACATTCAATCTCGATCATTGGTTTGAGAGAGATTTCCTATAAAATAAAGCTTCATTTTCATCACAAGGACCCCCCGATAATTGCAAGTTAAATTATTATGCTAGTTTTGTCTCTCATTAAGAATTTAGTATTTTGCATATTACATGTTTCAATTATTTCAATTCATAACTGAGGAACATCTCATTTGGGTTTTTAAAAATAACTAAGATAATCATTAGATGAATATTATTGTACTTGCATCATAGATTAATAGTCATTTTTCAAATCCTTCATTTAGACTACATCAAGTCACTGGGTTTATGATGATTTAAGAGAAAAATCATACTCCTGCCTACTAGAAGGCAATAGGTCAGTTTAGATTAATCTCTTGTTTTCATAGTTTAATTCTTTCTTAGGTTAACTATGCAATGACCTATTCAAGTGTGCATTGATAACTTAGAGGTCCACATTTTACACACACATGTATGGCACCCACCATGGGGCAGAAAATTTCACTTCTCACCTCACTTTTTAGAAATTTGTAAGTCTTTGTTTTCTGTTCCATACATTCTATTGTCTAGGATCATACAATCTTTCTTACTATGTGATATGAGAATGATCGGGAACTTGTGTGGTTTGCAGTAGATTGTCATATTAGGACCCATGAATACTCGTATGAGTTTTTTTATTATGGTTTCTAACAACAAGCTTTTCATTTAAGATTTTCTGACATATGATCACTTGTTGTTCTTTGATGTCTGACTTCCACAACCTAACATCTTTCTATAGTTCAATTGACAAATAATTCTCTACTAAAACACTTTTTTAGGATGATTGACGAAGAATCAAACATCAAACTACTGACAATGTCTTGCAGGTTTCCTAATTAAGAATCAACTTAACTTTGTGTTTGTTTTTATTAAAATAGGAACCTCACATTAAAAACATTAATTAAATAACAATTTTTGGCATGTTTGAAATGACAATGATGTTAAGAGATTATTCTCTCTCCCTTTCAAGGATAATTAGAAATTCAGAGGCATGGTTGTCATTTATTTGTAGTATGATTACCTTGTAGAGGGCCTATCATAGTGGGAAAAAGTAATCACGCTGTGAGAGCGACCCAAGTGAGTACAGGCTAAATCCAATCCACTCTGACTCACTATAAATAAATCTCTTACTTGAGATTAGAGTCTCAAAAGATAGATACCATTTGATCTTATACTCGATTCTTGCCTAGCACACAGTATGGCCCTAGGGTGTCAATCACATTTTTGTGACTACTCGTGTTAAGGTGCTTTGTGGGGCAATACACCTCAATCGCGCTTACATGGACACAAAGGATGTATTCAAATGGGGTCCCTTACTAAGAACCCTAGGATAGTAGCCTAACTAGTTCACCCCTGAAAGTGGGATAATCCAAGTGCAAGGGAGATAGTAACTCCCCCAAGACAGTCAGCATATTGTTCCCTCATTAACATTTGGAGTCAAATAATATGACATCACTAGACCCATTACATTGAAGGTTTTGACTGTATTTAGATTATCTCTTGGGTGTGTACCTAAGTTTGTGAGTGAGGATTTTTCCACTCAGTCAATCTCGTTAGGTCTAGCGTTGCTTTCTATCTTTGGGTTACTTTATTCCATAATGTGTTAAATGACCTTGAAAACCTGAAACATCAAAATCAGAAACTAAAAACTGTAAACAAAGAGTGAAAAAGAAATTTGTCATACGATCTTGTATCTTGACTCGTACGAGTTAGGATCCTATTTATGTTTAATCATATCACCCACTGAGAGTACTCGTATCATCTGGTCAAAATACTCATATGAGATTTGTCATTTCTACCTCTTTTTTATCTATTGTTGACTATCGTATGCATTCTAGTATGAGAAATGTAATTCCTTGTATCATCTATAGGGAACACTCGTACGAGTCTACACTCACTCATACTATATTTTGGAAAATCCATCCAGATACCCTTTTTCACATGTTTTTCTAATTATAGACCTCTGGTTAGGCTTTGTGTTGTCCTCTACAGTTCTAGTTCAAAACAATGAGCTTGTCCTAGTTATCATTTTATTCATAATCCATTAGGATTTTTACTTCTACTGTCGTGAGTCCTATCTTACTAATTTAGTCCTTTGACCAGTCCATCACCCTCAAATTGGCTTTCTTTGTTTGTGTTTTCCTTATTTTGAGTTGTAAGTGCGGGTTCGTTAACCTTGAATCAAAATTAGAGTCATTTGCATCTCCTTCTTAGTTGGATGTTACCCTTTTTCATCATGACCATCATCACTCTTGGACTTAGTCAGCATGTCAATGTTACTTCAGCACCTGTTGGGAAAATTAGTTGATTCATGCCTATACAAACTAGAGGATCTTGCTAGAAATAATAGTCCACCAACATAACTCAGAGGGGGATGAATCAGTTGTGTGCCAAATAATTCAACTTAAAAATTATAAACCAATTATTCAATACAAATCTAAACACATCAAAATCAACACCATAACACAAGAAATTGTTGTCGAGGAAACCCTATTAAGGGAAAAAAACCCAGTGGGAATCAACACCCACAAATAATGCACTGAAAGTATTGTATCCCTATTAGGAGATTTAGCCCTATTAAGAGTTGATTATTACATATAGTACACATTCCCTTTTAAAGGAAAGACCTTGTTAGGAGTCAAGAGAAATAAGAGGCTCACTGCCCAAATGAGAAGATTAAATCCACCTTCTTGACTCACTATCCAAAGTACAGATATAGAAGTATACAATAACTAGTGAACTGACTGATAATACTTGCTTTTCCTAAATAATTCCAATGAAGATCATCACAATCAATATCTCTGCACTACATCAAGCAGACTTCACAATAACAAGTTCACAACTTCCATTTCATACTTCCACACCACCTCATCAAGAAATAACTCTCCTTTATACAAGTTTACAATAAGCAATTAGGTTGGTCATTTAGGAATTCCCTAAACCATAAATAATTACATAGACCCTTGCTAAGATACACACAGTACCTTAAACAAGTAAACATCAATTACAAATCATCAATTATATTCCAAGAGCCATAATCCACACTCACCATCATTTAAACATGTTTCATCATTGTAGTCGGCCACAAATAGATCTTTGAAGTATCACATGCCTCAGCTGACATCACAAAGAACTCAATGACCCATGAATCACAAATAATAATCTTCAACATGTCTTCTACCACACCTCAAGATCATATATTATAACTCATGCTCACATCCAAGTTATCTCCAAAACTCAGAGACCAACTCTTTTAGGCAAGTGATCAATTTTGTAAATGTGATTAACTTTTTGGTTGTCATTTATGGCAACACATCTAGGTTTTAGATCGATTCCTATAAAGATAATTTTTTCTAATTTTGAAATCGACTAAGTATTCTGATTCTGAAATTGACTAAGTATAGAAGCAGAGTTACAGAATTGTTTTGGATATCAAATATCAAGATCAATGAATTAGGGAAAGCAATCTTAGAGGAAGAAAATATGGGGTATGTATGACCTTCACCTAAGATCATTTTGGTTTTGGTTATGTCTACGGTGAGTTAGAAAGAATTGAAGACAGACAAACTACAGTAGAACAACGATATAGATCAGTTGGACAGTAGCAAATATTGAGGGAGTTTGAATTGGACTCCAGGAAATCGAAGTTGTATTTTGGTTTTTGATAACCTACACATTGACTATGAAAGAGCACTAACTAAAGATATTTCATGAATCATATTAGGCATGTTTAGAACATAGAAGATATTATTTACAAATAGAGGGCAACTCTGAATAGTATGATGGATGGTTGTGAAAGATATTTACAATCTACAATAGAGATAGACAAGGAAGTCACAAGAATTTTGGCTAAACTCAGTGTATTGGATAATGACAAAGGGAGAGTATTGACAAGATTTAATCTGCTGAAGAGCTTTATCACTCCTAAGTTATCCATACTTGAGGTTCATCTCTCAGACTTGGAGAAAGTGGCAGATTCACTAACTAAATATATGCCCACAAAATTGAAAGAAGATGAGACCACATCATTTTCACTGAATGGATTAATTCATATTAGCCAAATATTGTTCAAAACATGGAATGCAGAAGTGAAGATCTTGGAAGATTCCTTTCAAGACATTCTAAAACTGGTGAGCAAGCACAAAATCTTATTATTTTGTATGCACCTTTGTCATTGTTTTCAAAGGGGGAGAAGAGAGAAGAAAAAATATATATATGGGAGAAGAGAGAAGAAATATATATATATATATATATGGGAGAAGAGACAAGAAGAGGAAGGAGAGAATATAAAGAAGACAGTATTATTAGAACACTTATTGATTTTTTTGTTAATTTTTGTCATCAATGCCAAAGGGAGAGATTTTTAGCAAGTGATAAATTTTGTAAATGTGATTCACTTTTTGGTTGTCATTTATGGCAACACATCTAGGTTTCAGATCAATTCCTATAAAGATAAGTTTTACTGATTCAGAAATCGACTAAGTATAGAAGTAGAGTTGCAGAAGTATTTTGGATATCGAAGATCAAGATCGATGAATTAGGGAAAGAAATATTAGAGGAAGACATTATGGGGTATGTATGACCTCCACCTAAGATCTATTTGGTTTTGGTAATGTCTACGGTGAGTTAGAAATAATTGAAGATAGACAGACTGCAGCAGAACATTGATACAAAGCAGTTGGACAGTAGCGAAGATTGAGGGAGTATGACTTGGAATCCAGGAAATTGAAGTTGGATTTTTGTTTTTGATAACCTACACATTGACTATGCAAGAGCGTCGAATATGCATTTGATATTTACTATATTAAATGTATTTTGTATTGAAGGTCGACTTTCTAATATTTGTAATATTCATATTGGGAGCCGACTTTGTAAAGTTGTGAGATATATATGTAAGATCTATTTGATAAATATATGAGGTTGTTGATGGTTAGTTGGATGAGTTTTTGAATGAATAATAGAGTAGAGAATGATAGAGAACATTGAAGATCTATAAAGTAAATATCTAAGCACTCGTGTTGCTTGTTTTGTTCATGACTGAGAACACTTTGTAAACTGAATTACTTTGTAAGAACTGTAAGCTCAGTTGGCCCCTAACAAGGTGTTGTGAACCTTTAATAGGTTTGTAATTTCTTTAACAAGGAAATGTGCTATGTAATATTCAGCTCCTAAGAGGGCTAGGTCTCCTAACAGGGACATTATACTTTAGTACATGCTTGTGGGTACCATTCCCATCGGGGTTTTCCCTTGGCCAGGGTTTCCTTGAAAACAAAATATGGTGTTATGAGTACTGTGTCATTTGCTTATGTTATTTTCTTTACTGCAAGTTTATGGTTAATGTTTAAATGGTTGAATAATTTAATAAAGTGCTATAATACTGATTCACCCCCCCCCCCCTC
>MU228363.1:3790059-3802250 GCA_018584345.1 Thuja plicata | reverse complement strand
GTTGGAACTTCTACAATTTTGGCTCTACAAAACCAAGGCTGGTAGGCCTATACCTTGACTTATCCTTCAAGTTACAAGGCTTTTTATAGCAGATAAGAAACACTTCAACCTTCTCTCTCAAGTATGGCAAGGCACTTGAGAGAAATCCAACTGAAAGCAATATATCATAAACTTTAAACTGAAATACTTTGAGTAATTGAAAGAATGTTTAGTAAATATGTATGTAAATTGAAATGTACAGATAGATAAGATATCACAAAACTATAACAATGAACTGAATAACTATAATCCAAATAATGATTAGACTAGTTCCTTATTCTATCACAGGCAATAGAGTCAAGATCATTCCAATCTTATGTTCAACCTCATAGATAGTTTTACAAGAAAACTTATCACTTCAAAGGTGTTATGAAATGAACATGCAACCTTGAAACAAGTGCAGAGATATTTCAAAAGGATATTACTTCTCAAATGACAAACCAATTGATTGAGGCCTCAATCAACACAATTTAACCATGCAAAAGGAGAAAAATCAATTGATAATAAAGACTATGAACCGGATCAGGAAGTGTGTACATCAAACTGTCACTTTGAAGAAGTTCTATTGATTTATCTGAGCGACTAATTGTAAAATGATAATGAAACTATTACACATGTGAAAGAAAAAGGACTTATCTTTATTGACTTTGAAAAAATAGTACATCCAGGTCCATGTTACACTTGTTGATTAAAAACTATCCATATATGTGAAATTGTATTATATTGTATTGTCTTGTCTCTTTATATTTTAAATTATGTATATATATATATCTATGTGTGTGTGTGTGTGTGTGTGTGTGTGTGTTTGTGTGTGTGTGTTTGAGTGGCTTTCACACCTCTTTAGGGTGAAAAGACACAACCCTTATTACAAATTATTTTGAAAAAACAATAAACTAACTAAAAAATAACTACCTAACTTTCAGATTTGGCTTTTGTATAAAATCCAAAACACCTTGTGAAAAGCTAATATTTCTGTTGGAGATAGGCAATTTGATTTCCCGAACTGGGTCATTTTTAAAGTTATAAAATTTGACCATCTTTAGCCTCTATTGGTATCATATTTGTAGAAGATCTAAATTCCAGCATTTTCTGAAGGCTTTGATTAGTTAGTTCTATTTATTTGTGTCATAAAGCTTCCTTCCTATGATTTTTTTTAGTATGGAGAAACATTATTCTTGATCATGGATTAGGACTTCTAAATTCTCAAAATTTAGGGTACCACTAGAATTAGCACAACAAGGAGCACAACTTCCTCCTCAGTACAGAGCTAAAGATGTCATTGCAAAAGAGGAAAAAACTCCTCTAACACTGGTGACAAAACAACTACAAGCCTTGAAAATTAAGATGCAAGAGATGAAAAATGAAAAAGAAAAAACAACCACGAAGTACTCTATGGACACCATTTGTCCATTTCCTTTTCAAAAATACTTTTACTTACCTCCATTCCCACATGGAGTGGAAATTCCAAAATTTGACAAATATGATGGTCAATTTGATCCGCAAGATCACGTCTAGGAATTCTATGCTCTATGCATTGAATTTATGCATGAATAGATGTACCTCATGCATCTCTTTCCCTAGATTCTATGTGTTCAGGTCATGGAGTGGTTATCAAAGTTACCCAGTGGAATCAAAACTTTCAATGAATTGATAAATCTATTTTTACAACATTATTCATATAACATACAACATCCCATGACAATGACCGATTTGTACAATACCCAACAACAAACATGATAGACTTTTCCTACTTTTCTTCATCGATGGCTGAAATTATTTTCTTGATATCCACGTCTCATACCTTAATATGAGAAGATGGATATATTCACTAACACGTTGGTCCCTAACTACAACTTCCCCATTCAGACGCAAGATCTACCTACGTTCAACAAAATAGTGAAGAGTGCACTAAAATTAGAAGATGTACTTGTCAAAAATGGTGAAGTCACTCTTTACAAGGAAAGAAAGTATGGTTCTAGTTCTAAGGATAAGAAAAAGTACTGGAACAAACATAAACATGTGGTAAATGATGGATTAGTCGACCATGTTGCTCCTAAATCAAAGCCAACAGTTTTTAATCTAACAAGTGGCACAAAATCCCTAAAAGCTATTGAGAATGCCACAAAATATCCTTCAAGAGGAACCAGTAACCTCATGAAAGAGAAACCTTGGGTCAAATACAAGTGCAACTTTTCTCCCTTAGGTGAATCATACGAGTTAGCACTCAAGACTCTTCTGGCAAATAAACTGATCACGTTGTCAGAAAACTCTAGACCATATGAACCTGAGGTGAAACCAAAATGGTGGAGCAACAATGACTACTGTGAGTTCCATAAGAACAAGGGACACAAGATAGATAATTGTATGAGACTCAAGCATGAGATCCATGATCTAATTGAAAATGAAATTATTATGATTGGAAACCCTACCACAAATGTTGATCATAAGGTATTAAAAAATCCCTTTCCTGAGTATGAGAAAGTGGAAAGTTCCAAGCAAGGTGACAGAATAAATCAAACATATGGAACCAATGATGATAATTCCATACACATGCTTGATCTTGTCTATTCTGAGTATTGCAATGTCATTATTGTCAAGAAAGATGAGAAAAATTCTAGAGCAGCTAACGTTGTGACCGATGCACAAACAAAGGTCACCCTAAGAGGAGTTGGACCATCCAACCCCTCTACATCTAATAACCAACCAAAATCATCCAAACCTTCTACATCGACCATAAAATAACTAGTTGTAACCACATCAAAGGTGTTAAATTTCAAAAAACTGGTTTCGTCTCATGCTGCTGACTACAACATTGTCGAGAAATTGCAAAGAATGAATGCTCAAATCTCAATATTTTAATTGCTCAAAATATCTATAGCTCACAGAGAGATTATGATAAATCCTTGTCAAGTGCTAATGTCCCTAAGGACTTGGACTTAGATCAGTTTCAATCCATGGTGGGTCACTTGATCTCACCCCACTACCTATCAGTTTTTGAAGAAGATGATAATTATTTGAATCACCCTATGCCTTTTTAGCCATGTACAACCTTCATACAATAATTATGAGGTCATAAAGATGTCATATCCACTAATTATTCTTCCCCATTCCAAGTAGGGTTGTGTAATATACCCTGCATATCTATAAATGAATGGATGCCCATCCTGTTAGGCATCATCTATCATTGGCCTACATATGGGTAGGTGCTCTTGTGCCTAGACCTAAATAACTAACACTCCTTCTACGAGGCTCTTGGCCTTGTGATATACTATCTCATGTAGATCATGGTACAAGTGAGCTAATAAGAAAGACCCCCACCCCAGCTTTACTGGCCTATCCAGAAGCTCCTCCAGAATCAAACCCCACCCACAATGGAACCCATGTTGTCCCCTATCAGGCATGATAAAATATCCTATGAACCATGTCATAACGCATGAAAGAGGATACTACTCTATGTACCTTCTCATCATGGTATCCCATGATACCCACCACTCTAGAATATCCTCATCTCTAAAGATGTGACGAAGTGCTAGTTGTAGACACATAAAAATGGTTCATTGCCTATGCTTTTTAACATGTCTTATATATTGTGTGTTTCATCTTTATCATTCACTAATATTGTGTCTTTCTTCCATGTCATCAATTACTAACATTTCTCTCACTTTGGCCAAATTGATCATCTTCCTAAATCAATCCAAGATCATTCCAAACTCATTTGATTCCAAAATCTTATCAATCTCTATCAATCAATCCTCTGGCATTGTCAAAGTTCATTGATGCCTTATTATCATTTAATTCCTCCAATATCATTGTCAAAGTTCATCGATGTTATTTCATCATCAATCATCATTTCAAGAGCCTTGTCAAAGTTCATCGATGCCTCGCTGTCACTTTCACATTTCAGGAGCATTGTCTAAGTTCATCGATGTCTCCTTCTCTTTATTAATCCTCTGGTGTCATCCAAGTTCATTGATGTCATTATATCATTTCCAATCATTATCGTGATAGTATTGTCAAAGCTCATCGATGCCTTGTGATTTCCTAAACTATTCCAGAATCATCAGAATTGATCCTAATCCTTATCAATATTATCAAAATCAAACCAATTGCACATTAATGCCTTCAATTTGATCAATTCATCACTAATTTATCCTCTTGGGGTGAATAACCTAAGATTTGTCCCTATTTTTTTATGAATAAATCATATTTATTCATTCCTATCCTAAGTCTTCACAATGAATTAATTAATTGGCTAATTCTAATTTATGGGATTTCATAATTTCATAAATGCTAATTTTGATTTATGAGGAATATTGATTTATTTATTAAATTAAATCCTCCTAATCCCACCTAATTTTTCATATCCCTTAATTGTGGCTAATATCCTTATTAAGGTGCTTCATGATATCTTCCATATTTCCTCATTTAATTCTCCCCTAATCATACTTTCAATTTCCTACCTCCTTTTCACTCCATTATGCATTGATTTTATGCATTCTAATTCACCTAATTGCCTCTCATTTTCTATAAATTGGGATGTAATCCTCTCATTCAAGTTTGAATCACTATCTCCTAGTATTCTTGCTATCAACTTTGGATTTTCAACACTTGTGCATTTTTGTCATTGACAAAAGAGGAACATAATATACTCTATGGAGAAGAAAGGAGAGCATTTGAGAATCACTTGAAGAGAGTTTTTATGTGTTTATTGAATATTTTTTGTGAATTATCGTTTCAATGGCTCTAATGTTAGATTAGATAGGTTTGCATATTTTTTAGGGTTTTGTGGTTACCTAGATATGCATTTTCTTCCTTTTTATGGTCTTAGATTTGGTGAACCCGATGTGAAACATGCTTAACTAATTACATTTTTGTGTTTTTGTGCATTTTGCAGGCTCTAGAAGAGTTCTACGTAGTTGGTTACAGGTCCTACGCAGTTGGTCATTCCAAGTGCACGTGCTGCATAGTTGGTCATGAAAGCTACGTAGTTTATTGATTAGGTTGTTTTGAATGTTGGAGATGGGGTTTAGGAAGAGTTGTTTGTTTTTGAGTCTTTCATTTCCTATTCTCTCTGTTCTAAAGCTTTAAATGAACCCTGATTCATGTTTTAAAACAACAAAGTTTGTAAAAGAATCTCACATTTCAATTTGGCTGTTTAAAATGAACTACATATTTCATTTTGGTGCACTTAAAAATAATCTCATCTAATCTAAGACTCAAATGCAGAATTAGTGGTTTCATTTGTTCTCAATTCCATCCAAGTTGAAAATATAGCTTAAATAAGGGTTCAAATTGATAAGATATGGGCAAATCAAGTTGCTTACTTTTAAAAGGATCTAAAATGAACATTCAAATAGTTTAGGATCAAGTGCAGATCTGCATAGTTAGATTGTTTCAAAATCATTCAAAACCTGCACATAGACTAATCAGGGATTCTAAATTGGCTTTGGTCTTTCCAAATGTTTCTAAGATGACATAAATGAACCCTAAAAGACATTATATTAACTCTTTCATGTCAATTTTGATCATACATAATCAATTTTGCAAGTCTTTGATATGTTTTTGAAGTCCTAAACAAGAGTTGCGCAGTTGGTCATAACAAGTGCGCTTGTTGCACAGGTGGTCATACCAAGTACGCTTGCTATGCAGTTGGTCATGCCAAGTGCGCTTTCTACACAGGTGGTCGTGAAAGCTATGCAATTGGGCATGAAAGGTGTGTAGTTGGTTGATTAGGTTGTTTTGAATGTTGGAGATGGGGTTTAGGAAGAGTTGTTAATTTCTGAGTCTTTCATTTCCTATTCTCTCTATTTTGAAGCTTTAAATGAACCCTGATTCATGCTATAAAACACTAAAGTTTGTAAAATAATCTCACATTTCAATTTGTATTTTTAAAATGAACTACATATTTGAGTTTGGTTCACTTAAAAATAATCTCATCTAATCTAAGTCTCAAATGCAAAATTAGTGGTTTCATTTGTTGTCAATTCCATCCAAGTTGCAAATATAGCTTAAATAAGGGTTAAAATTGATAAGATATTAGAAAATAAAGTTTCTTACTTTTAAAAGGATCTAAAAATGAACATGCACACTTGATTTGGTGATCTAAAATGAACATTCAAATAGTTTAGGATCAAGTGCAGATCTGCATAGTTAGATTGTTTCAAAATCATTCAAAATCTGCACATAGACTAATCAGGGATTCTAAATTGGCTTTGGTATTTCCAAATATTTCTAAGATGACATAAATGAACCCTAAAATACATTATATTAACTCTTTCATGCCAATTTTGATCACACATAATCAATTTTGCAAGTCTTTGATATTTTTTTGAAGTCCTGAACAAGAGCTGCACAGTTAGTCATACCATGTGCGCTTGGTGTGAAAGTGGTCATGCCAAGTGTGATTTCTATGTAGGTGTTCATACCAAGTGTGTTTTCTATGTAGGTGGTCATACCAAGTGTTCTTGTTGTGCAGGTGGTCACACATTCTGCGCAGTTGGTAACAGTGCATTTTTTTGAGGGTTTCTTTGCTTCTTTTCATTCGTATTCCTGTTTTTGCACTTGATAAGCAATTTTTATGTGTTACTAATGATTTTTGAAGCATTTTAGTAATCGAGAGATGAAGACAAATTGAGAAAAATACTAATGTATCTAATGTAGGATTTTTGACGAAGATCTTGCATGCTTTCATAAAACTTTCATGTCTGCATTTTGAAACACTTCAGTTTGGTGCTTAAAAATAATCATTTCTTTCATGTGTATGTAGTGTATTTTACATTGTAAACCCTAAGAATTATATGAACCTATCCTCTCCCCTCACCTTCATAGATATTGGGTATAAGATAAATTCATATAATTCTTTTAGCGTGGCTACCTCCCGAGAGCTTTAGCAAAGCCGGTGAGAGTGGATTGCCCAACCGCTAACAAGCTAAAGCCAAGCCCTTCCAAAATGGTATATAAAAGATGTCATTGTGATTAATATTATAGTGAATAGGTGTTGATTATGTTATTCTGAGAATAATATCTTCCTCAGTACCCTTGTGGTGCGTAAAAACCTACAGAATGTAACTTCTATAGGCTGGGAGGCCTCAATAACGGGGCTAATCTGCAGCATGTATAACCACCTAAACAGATGACCTCACTAAAATACTTTTTGTAGTATCCAAAAACCCTGTATCTATTGGCGCGAAAGGTTGGAGACTAACTAAGACACCCCACATTTTTGAGGCTCTTAGTAGAGACAACGGTCCCTTGGGAAGTGATTACCCTTGGGATTTGAAGCATGGTGTGCCTAAGAAGTGAGTGCGCTGTAAGGAGGAGACCGTGCCTCCAAGATTCTAATTTGTCCACTATGAGTAAGCGCAGATGAAATTTGTTCAAGTGGGAATTCAATAGATATTTTCCTTGCCATCCTTAGGTTTTGATGTGTTTGTTTCAATTTTACAACAACCATTCTTTACAACATGTCTTGTGTGGGTGTTTCAAAAAAATTTAAAGAAGAATTTCAAAAACACTCCTAAGAATTCTATTCTCATGCCAAACATTCCAAATATTCTATTATATTCTCAAGCCAAACATTCCAAACATGCCAAACATTTCAAAAACACCCCTAAACATTCTTAAATACTTCAATTTTCCCAAAACACCTTGTTTCAAAATCTTGTGAACATATGAAATCTCAAAACTTGCACTTTGGAACCTTATTGAATGCTTAGTGGTCTTCATTCTTGCATAGTCATGTCATGGTCCTCTTGCATAAATTGCATTATTCCCCTTGAATTTGCAATCTTAATCCTCTTGCATTAAGCCCACATCATAACTACATATTTTCCTTGCAAAATCCTCATACTGCATTTAGGTCCTTTTCAAAAACTTTTTAAAATCCCAAAGGAATTCAAATTTTAGGGTCTTATCTTATTTCATTGAAGAAAGAATCTTGACTTGGTCCTTTTTGTCCCTATATCAAATTTCCCCCTATCAGCTGGTCTCACTCCATCTTTGTCATGTTGTATTGGACCTAATCCCTTTTTTATCCCTTTATCAAATTGATCCCTTTTAAAGTCAGTATCCCTATTCACTCTCCTAAGGTTAGGTTCTTAGGTTTGCAATTTCCAAATATTTTTCAAAATCCAAAAAAATCAATTACATTAAGCCATAGGTTGCTTTGCATAAGATCATCCAAAGTCCAAATTTGCATTTGCATAAAGTCCTTGCATATTTAGGTTGCATTTTCATCATAAAATTCTCTCAAAAAAAAGTCAATTTTTTTTTTGCACTTGCATATAGTCATCATGTCGATCTTCACTAGGTTCCAAGCATCCAAAAGGCAACAAGACACTTATCAACCTATTTCTGCATCACAAGGAAAATCACAATTACCACTTGATCCTAAACAAGGTGTACCTTTGCAACAATAATATTTTGACCCAAATATCATGTACACTTCACAACAATCTCTTGAACCAAGACAAATGGCATTAACATAATTTAACAATCAATCAAATCAATCCCACACATACTTTATCAAAAAATTGGCTAAAGAAAAGATCTTGGAAGAGAGGGTAGAAAACATGATAAAGAGTATAAAGGAGATGGTCAAACTCCTTAGATGCCCAAGTGAATGTTTTGGTGAAATTGACATACAATCTCTCATTGAAAAATTAAAGATACCAAAACTTATTTCACAACTAAATGAGGCTTATGAAAATTTTAACGAAGTCCAGTTCAATCATGTGCAAGAGCCAAATTTTTTCAACCAAGTCCCAGATTATGGTCAATTCAATCAAGTTTCAAATCAGTCTCCATGTGCTCAAATTTCAAATAAATCATTCAATCAAGCTCCCAAACAAACCTTTCAACCAGTGTGTGGCATAATTCAATTGGGGCCACCACCTATTTATGAACCGATCTTCATTCCAATACAACCAAGTATTCCTCAAGAAACCAAAAAATCTCTTGTGTCGATCATACAAACAAGTCAATCAATATCAAGGACACCAATAATCTTGAATTCGAGAACATTTTATAGTGATGAAGTCCCTCTTATGTCCTCAAATCAAACAAGTTTTTCTCAAACAAGGGCAAATTCAAATGTGACATCTTTTGAGCATCAACAAAACATAATTGATGAGTACCATTTTGAGGAACATGTTCAATCCAAAAATTATTTCCAACATGTAAATAATGATGAGGTATTACCAACAAGATCCATAAAGTAGCGCAAGTTCAAATCTAAAGTTTTAAAGAATTTGTTTCAAAAATAGGATCCTATAAATGAAGAGGATGACACAAATATTTCACCCATGTCTAGAAATGGCTCATCCCAACAAAATAAAATGGATGATATACCTACTTCCCCTCAAGAAATTAAACTTCAAGAAACATCCATGTTTCCCTCCACTCCTTCATCCCCACATTCCTCCCAAGAGAGATGTCCTCCATCTCCATCAAGTGACTCTTCCAATTATTCAACCTTCCAAGGGCTATTCATAGAAGAAATAAAAGCTAGTCCTCTTCATAACCTAAGTACCTTTCATGTTGAAGAAACCTTTGAGCCAATTCCATCATTTTATTCATCTTCAACCAATCCCATTCATGAGGATCCCATCCAAATTCCATCTCCCTCATGTTCCAACATTAACCCCTTTCAAGAATCCCCCTTTCATGTTCAAAGTCATATCCCATGTCAAGAGGATGATAAAAAGAAAAAAGAAACATGTTCTAGAAATCAAACCAAGATCACAATCCATTCAATGACCAATTCTATCCTATTGTTGACCAAGATACCATTTCCCTTCAACCTCATGATGATCTTGTTGGAAAGTGACAATGCAAGCAATTGTTATTTTGTCATTGCTGTCAAACCTTTACTGGTGAGACTTTTGTTATCTATTTGAGTACCATATATATTCTTGATGAAGAAGATTTAACAAGAATACCAAGTGAATGGTTGAGTTAAGAAAAATAAAAGGGTACTTGATCAATTGGCACTCTGGCAAAGTAATTAGTTGTTTATCTTTCAAAGATAGTTTTTTTGGTTGTTCTGTGTCGAGCAAAGTTGTTTGTGCCGAGAAAAGTTGCTTATGACAAGCAAAGTTGCTTGTGCCAAGTAAATTTTCTTG
The DNA here is from genome assembly GCA_018584345.1 of Thuja plicata. Taxonomy (NCBI): domain Eukaryota; kingdom Viridiplantae; phylum Streptophyta; class Pinopsida; order Cupressales; family Cupressaceae; genus Thuja; species Thuja plicata. Next base: position 3,792,090 of record MU228363.1, on the reverse strand, counting down.
TGATGAGAAAAAGTTTCTCAATGCCGAGCACCATTTAAATTGTCGAGTGGAAACAGTGATGTTGGCTGACTCACAGTAATTGATTAATGATGAGATTTGAGATCTCTGGCCGACTTAGTTAATTTTATTGGGATATGTAATGTTAATTAAAGATTGATCCACGTCATTTAATGTATGGGTAATCGTAATTAATGCATGGCTTCAATATTTAATTAGAGACTACTTTGGAGAAGTAAATGTAATGCAAAGATGGAATGATCCGTTGGATCTAACCTAACCTAAGATCTACAATCTTGTTTAAGCGGCAAAAGATTTTTCTGACCTAGACAGAGAGGTATTTGATAACCTCAAGGGGTTATTCATTAAGTGTGTAAGAGTGTATGTGTATGCAAGAGGCTTGCATAGTTGATTTACTATTTGGCATGATCTAGCAAAGAAGGCAAAAGGTAGAAGTAGAAAGTTACATGTGTGATTGCTTGACAGATTTCCAAGCAGATCAGAAGGTTGAAATGACAATGCAGGCTATCTAGTAAGTTAACATCAAAGTTGAAATTGGATCTGAATTGCAAAGTAAGTTGTATGTACCAGATCACAACTGTTGATTAATTTCTTACCATTGTATCAATTAAATCCTTTAACAAGGTTGACTTAAAAGTCATTTGTATAAATCCTCTAACAAGGTGACATTTAGGTGGAATGTTCTAAGTCCTCTAACAAGGCCACTCCTGACAGGGTGATTAAATCCTTTAACCAAGTCACACCTAGCAGTGTGTTATTGTGACCTTTAATAGGGTTGGCTCCTCACAGGGCATCACTTCAAAAGAGTAAAAATTTGGTAGCATGTTACTGGTGGTTTTTCCCATATTGGGTTTCCACGTTAAATACTTGTATCAACTTGTGTGAATTCTTATGGTTTGCTTTACTGTTATGTTTCTACAAGCTAATTTCAATTGACAGTAATCTACATAAATAAGTTGTTGACTTATGCTACTCCTGCCGAGTAGATCTAAAGTACATAAAGTTTTTATTTGATACATCTAGACCTGAGGATAAATGATTCACCCCTCCCCTCTCAGTTATTCTAAATTCATTCTAACAATTTGTATTAGAGCAAATGTCTCCTGAAAATAGTTTGAAGGTACTTGGAGCGAAAAGATCAAGATGTATAAGAAGGAGGTTCCCAAGCTAAACAAAGATAACTTCCCTGCATGGTAGAGTTTGATGAAACTACATTTGGCTAGTATTGGTGATGATGCTAGGTGACTTATTGAACATTCCTATGTACCATCTACTACTCCTCTCACAGCTACACAACTAAAAGAAAAGCAAGAGCACAATCAAGCAATGTTGTAGATCACCTCCTCATTGAGCTATTCAGAGTTTGATGATATAAAGAGGTGCACAAATGCAAAGCAGATGTGGGAAAAACTTGCAACTATCTATGGTGGAGACACAAATGTGCTGAGAGCTAAATCAGAAATTCTAAGAGGTAAGTTTGATGAGATGAAAATGCAAGAAGGTGAAAATGTCATTTAGTTTTATGGTAGGGTAAAAGAAGTTGTGAATGCCATTAGAGGGGCTAATGGAACAATTGATGAGAACACCATTATGAGCAAGGTACTGAGAACTTTACTTCTTGTATATGCTATTAGAGTTTCTACAATTCAAGAATTGAGATGTACTCCTAACAATAATCTAAATCTGGAAAATCTGATAGGCAGACTCACTACATTTGAAAAGTCAAATTATGATAACTATAATCCACAAGGGATTGATTATGCTTTTAGATCACAACTAGTTCTCAATAAATCTAAGAAGGGAAAGAAACATGTGGATAGTGATAGTGACACTTCTAATGATGATCTTGAAGAACTTGAAGCACTTATGGCAAAAATTCTTTCCAGAGGAAAAGGAAAATACAGAGGTAAACTTCCTATTATTTGTTTTTCATGCAACAAAGTTGGTCATATAGCTGCTAGATGTCTTGAAAAAAATGAAAAAGATGAAAGAAGGGACAACAAATACAAAGAA